>CABHPQ010150687.1:0-10454 GCA_902168405.1 Peromyscus aztecus | reverse complement strand
AAACAAACAAAAGAACAGGAAATCCATTCATACTTATGAATGTATTCTCAGAGCCTAGAGCAACACTGGTGATATGGTGTGAATGTAAAATGTCCCCCACAGGCTTAAGTGGTTGAACATTTGGTTTCTAGATGGTGGCACTATTTGGGGAGGTTGTGGAATGTCTCAGAGAGTCATTAGAGGTGAGCACAGAAGTTTTATAGCCCACTTGTCCTTTCTGTGATTTCTGTTCCACCACTGTGAGAGGGTGTGGGGAACCCTGTCTGCACACTCTGGTCACCATGGAGCCACCTGCAAACATGATGGCATGCATTCCATCAAACCAGGACACAAACCCTTCTTCCTTCGTTACTTCTTGTCAGGTATTTTGTTACAGCAATGAGAATAACAAACACAGCTGGGAACTCAGAGATGCTTAATAACTGTTTAATGAAAACACCAACTGTGTGACAGAGTAGGTGGTCCCCCAAAGAGCTCCAATCTCAAACTGGACCTGTAGGTGCTAGAGTCCAACACATGGGTTAGCTATGGCCAATACATCATCTTGGATAAATGCCACTCCCAATGCATCTGCTGCATGCTAATCATTTGTTTCTTAATTTTTTAAGTGTGAAAATCATATACTAGAAGAGATCAAGCAGACAATGTCTTGGAAATCTGATTTGGTATCCAAATATGAAATTTGCCACACTTTAACTGACCTATACTCAGCCTCTCATTCTACCCCTTTCTGCTTTCTTGGGGTCACACGGACCTGATCGGGTCTCTGAGCTGAGCTGAACATTGCTTAGCAACACCTGGCCTTACTGCCTGCACCCTCAGAACTCTGCTACAGAGATTTGCTTGTGAAATAACCTCAATCTAAACTACAAACTAGTTGAATATTCACAACTGCTTCTGAGTCTCACAAATCATTTGCTTCTCTGGAGCTATTCTAAGCACAGAACTTCACAGCACCTCTCCCTGGATTGCTGAACCTGCCAGCTCTTCCTTCTGGCTGCCAAGAATTAGCAGCATCAATAAATAGTCAAAAAAGTCAGCTGTAAATAACCCAAGTTTCCACCCATTATAATCAATAAATAAATTATAGTGGTCCTGGGCAACGGCCCAGGTTATTAGGGGGTCTGGCTATGGCTTTTATAGAACCTCAGTTTCCCATGGTTCTCAGTGGTAGTGGGCTAGCTGCACCTGGAAAGAAACTCAGATCAGAAAGCTAATGGGGCCAGATATAAATGAATGTTTGAATTATGCAGTATTTCTTTAAAAAAAATTCCTCTTTGTGAGGGCTGTTTCCTAGTTGCAAAGAACCTGACAGGAAACAAAAGAATTTTCCTTTTTACTTTTTTTTTTTTAAACAAACAAACTATTACATGTCCGTCTGTTTGTAGATGGGTGCCGTTGACAACACAGAGAGAAGAGAGAACCCAGACAAGAAAGCCAGTCTGTGCCCACGCGTCGCCAGACATTGGAAAAAAAGAACAGAACCAAAAGAAAGGCATTGAACAAACACAATGGCCCTGTCTTCTTCTTTTCTTGTGGCACAAAGCCAAACTGGCTAGCCTGGTCCACACACACACACACACACACACACACATCTTACTTGGTCTACTTCAAGAGCATTCCTCCTCCAGGCCTCCTTCTCACTTCCTCACAAGAGCAAGGCATAGAGCTGGCTAGCTGCCTGGGACCCAGGTTTGACTAGCACTGTAGCTCAGAAAACATCTTTGAATGATCATGCAGGTTGAATAGTGAACAAAGACATTTTTTTCTTGTTTGTAGATAGTGAGATGTAGGAATGGTGCTTTATGGAGAGGGACGAGGGGGCCTAGGCTTCCTTAGGAAGGTGCTGGTACCATCTACTCTTTGTCTCCTTTGAGTTGCTATGGCTCAGGCATGATGGGAGAAGCCCTTCCACTATTTCACAATTACCTTTAGCAGAGTCTTCTTTAGGCAGATGTAGAAAGGTTTGACAAAGGCCAGAGCTCTAGGGGACTTAGCTAAGTCAGAGGCAGGGTAGAGATGGAGAGTCAACAGTGCCACATACCAGTCTACATGAGTGTGTGAATGTGTTTGTTTGTGTGTGTACAAAGACAACTGAATGGGTATTTTAGATCTTTTTGAATGAATAAATGATTAAAGCAACAATTATCATATTTTGTAGCCTGGTGTTCTCAATCTCAGTATGTGGACTTCTTAGATCACCAAGTCCCCAAGAGATTCTACTTAGCCTAATAAATCCAGTTAAAGTATTTACCAATCCTAAGTTTGCTATTTCTTTACCATGGACATTGTTTACTTACTGTGGAAATTTCCCAACCTCTGCAAAAAACAAACATAGACTTCAGATCTGAGTTCACCATTTAATAAGTAAGAAGCCTTGGAAAATGAGTTGACCTTTGTGGCCCCGTTTTCTCACCCGCAGATGCAGGTAGTCCATCCACATGCACAGGGGGATGCATGCCTCCATGAACTGCCCGTGTGAAAGTGCTTCGCAGGTTGGGATGCCATGGGATACTGGGTGTCATTTCACTTCCTTTGCTTTTTAACCCGGGACATGAGGCAGCTGCATCTGATGAATTCTGGGTTCATATGAGTCATGTTCAAGTGACAGTGATTGGTTGGGGGGTTCTGACTCAGGAACCTGAAGAGACTGGAGTGCTTCTGCAGATGATGGAAGCCTAGCAACTACCTTCCAAAATACTTCACAGAGCTGAGTCAGTGCCATGGCTCATGCTTAAGGCTACTGTTAGTTTTAGTTGTGGGTTTACATCGGTACTTAAAACAAGCATAACATGAATTGCTTGGTGTTTGTGTGAGTTCCATATAAAACAAAAACAAAATACAGTCATAAAACAGTACTGGCTCACAAACCCAGAACATTATAAAATCAGACGGCAAGCCTAATGAGAGCTGGAGTGAAGTGAATGAGCAACACTCCTCTGAGATCCATCAAGATCCATCTCTGTGGAACTCGGGAGGCCCAGGATTTAAGAAAAAGAGAAAGGTGGGCTGGAACATGAGTGGAAAGGATAGGAAGCAGAGTGGGACTATAGCATTTCCTAGACACAGCAAAAACAGGAAAAGGAGACTACAGAACAAGGCTCCTGGAGGGAAGTGCCAGTTTTCTAAACATAGCAGAAAAAACTTGCAGTTTAAGGGCTAAAGATACGGCTCAGTCAGTGAAGTGCTTGCATGAAGACCTGAATTAAATCCTCAGCACCCAGGTACAAAAGCTGGATCCCATGGTATATGCCTGTAATCCCAATGCTGGTGGAAAAAAAAAAGAACCAAGTAATACTTGGAGCTTGCTGGCCTGTCAGTCTAGGTGAATCTGCTATCTCTAGACCTAATGAGAGATTCTGTCTGAAAAATCAAGGTGGGAAGCTTCTGAGAAACAATAGCAAAGTTAGCCTTTGGCCTCCATGAGCATGTCACATACACACATATGCATTTATACATGCATATATGCATGCACACACATGAAACAAACAATAAACAAAAGCATCTCACAGTGTCAGAATCCTGACTGTTTTGAGGTATTACTTCTGACTGATGTACTTTCCACATGAGGGAATCAGCAACAGGCTAAGTTCATGCAGCATCACCACTTATGAATGCCTATTGGCAAAACTCAACTCTTCATAAGAGATCCAGAAGGCCTTTGATCTCAGTCTAGGTCCAGAGTCAGCAGTGCACTTCTTTGTGGTTCAAAATGTCAGGGAACTGTGGGTTCTCACACATCAACTTCAGGACCTATGAGAATCAAACCTGCATGGCTATCAAAGCTCCAGTGGTGCCAACACTCATCCTTGCTCACTAGTCTATAAATGCAGTTGGAAACAGAATGACTAGGAGAGCCATTGAGCATCATTCAGTCCAGTACCATTGTAGGCTGGAAAAAACTCTGAAGAGGTACTCAGAGTAAGAACATGGATGTACTTAGACTGGAAGCCGGCTAGACATGCATTCCTGTGCAGTGTACACAACAGGAAGGGCTTTCACCCAGGTCTTTTTTTTTTTTTTTTTTTTTAAGAAATACTCAAAGCCATTACTTTCTTTCTAGTATGTTCCACCTAGAAATTGTTTCCTGTGGTCTTGCATCATCTTTTTATACGCATGCCCATAAGTTGAGTTGTAGCTAGAGTTTTCCTGCCTGGCCCACAGTCAGGACAAATCTCTGTCATCCGCCAGTCCCACAGCCTCTCAGACCCAACCAAGTAAACACAGAGACTTATATTGTTTACAATCTATATGGCCGTGGCAGGCTTCTTGCTAACTGTTCTTATATCTTAAATTAATCCATTTCTATAAATCTATACCTTGCCATGTGGCTCATGACTTACTGGCGTCTTCACATGCTGCTTGTCATGGTGGCAGCTGGCAGTGTCTCCCCCGCCTTCCTGTTCTCTCAATTCTCCTCTCTGTTAATCCCGCCTATACTTCCTGCCTGGCCACTGGCCAATCAGTGTTTTATTTATTGACCAATCAGAGCATTTGACATACAGACCATCCCACAGCATTGAGCAGAGACAAAGAAATGTGCTATCAAAAGCCAGATGCATCACAGAAGCAGAGAGCATAAATTGTGACAATTACATCAGGTGAGGTCTAAGTTCTTACCTGAAAAGCAGATGCTCCCAGTATACTTCCAGGACACCACTTAGGTCTCTCTGCCCATAAGCTGAACTTGCACTTTCTTCTGAAACATAAATTAGTGGAGTTGCAAGTCATCACCTTGAAGGCACCATTCACTTTATTTCGTGGATGTAGAAGTCTTACTTCTCAGAAAAGAAGATAAAAATGAAATGAAGGAGAAAAAGACAGAAACAAAGAGGAAGGGTGTGAGTTAACTCTATTTCTCACAGTGAAAGGAGAAAAAGGACAGACCCAGTCAACTAGACAAAAGGAGCTTGGTACTAACACCCTGATGTCTCATACATTTCTAGACCTAGATTTGAAATTTCACTTTCTCATTTCTCCACCCAAAATAAAACTTGAACTTCTCACTTCCTCATCTTTTCACTTCTAGCTCAGATTGCACAGGCAGTATCTTCCACACCTACCTATTGGACATGTTTGGCCCACTCCCTTATGCTTGAATGTCACAAGAAGCTCTGAAATTTGCCCAGTTGCAAGTATATTTCACCAGTTTCTTTACGGCTCCCACACACTCTTGGATTTTGAGTTACTTTAGCTTCAACTGGCAGGCTTTCTAGGGTCCAAGCAGCTGCTGTGAGGTGGTGATATTGGGCCCCAAACATGACTAATTCAAGCCAGCAATCATTCCATGAGCCAACAGTCTCTCCTGTGAAGACTGACCATTCCTGGTTTGAGAGTCAGACTCTCTTTTCTTTATTATTAAGATGTAAAGACATTATTTGGGTGAGTTATAAGTCTAAATGCATAGATTATCTTTGCATTTGCAACTTTTTAGCTTCCAAGTTTCTTATCCTCAGCTATAGACTCTCATCTCACCTTGTGTCACCAGCCCTGACCAGAACCCACCAAGCAAGCAGCACTGCTTCACAAATATTGCAGCTCTTCATGACATGGTACCAGAGACTTTCTCTGTCTATCCGGGTCTCCCTTTACTAGCTCTAGAAAACAGCCTCTAGCTTGTTTAAATCTCATTTCCCTCTGGATCTCCTTCCATGACATCTGTTTATCAAGTACTCACTGAGTACCTACTGGGATTAAAAACTGCAAAAGGGCTGCAGGCTCTGAAAAGAGGTAGTACCCACACTAAAAGCTTCTCATCCAGGAGAAGAATGGAATGGAGCACAAAAACAGTCATAACACCAGGGAGAATGTGACCATGCTGTGCAAAGTGAGTATAGAGTCAGATATGAGGGACAGGGAGGAACACAATGATTTGGGTTAAGGGAAGTGATGTTTGAAGCAGATTTCATTAGGACATAGAGGGCTGTAGCCTCGGTAGAGTGTGGGAAGACATCTATGTCTTTACAATGTACAAAAGCAGGAATAATGTAATAATGGGTTGAGGTACATGTAATTTTTCACATTTGGTTCAGCAGTCAGTTCAGGCTACTTAATAATGAAATAATTCATTGCATCTTTATGAATTGATCCAGGTTGATTATCTCAGCAGGACAGTGATAACATGGTCCTATGTTGACTATGCTGCAGTTTTCCTCACCTGCCTATTTATTGAAGGACAACTTCAGAAGCTCCAGTAATTATATATTCATACAATAAACTTTAAATGCAAAATGTGCTATGCCTCTTAGATTATTTGTTCAAGTGGGAAATCATCTGTGGAAACTCGAAAAAACATTTTTTTTTTTGCTGTGGAATAATCCTTTTATACACTATAAAGATTTGTTGCTTGAACTGGTTTAATAAAAAGCTGACTGGCCAGTAGCTAGACAGGAAGTAGAGACAGGACAGTCAGATAAAATTCTGGAAAGAAGAAGGGCAGAGTCAGAGGAGTCACCAGGAGACACAGGGGGAGCAAGACAGGCTGGAGGACAGGTAAAGCCATGAGCCATGTGGTAGCACATAGATGAATAGAAATGGGTTAATTTAAGTTGTAAGAGGTAGTTAGTAATAAGCCTGAGCTATTGGCTGAGCATTTATAATTAATATTAAGTCTCTGAGTGATTATTTGGGAGTGCTGCCAAGAGAGGAAAACTCCATCAACAAATGGCACCCAATGTGGGGCCAGAATTTCCATGTGGACCCTGACCAGGCTTGAGAAAATGTTCTAAAAACACACAGGGATAGAGCTTAGCTTCCTAGTTTAATGTCTCTGATGTCAGCTGCAATACAGAGACACCAGCAGCTGCCAGTGCAAGCCACACAGCAGGCCATGAGCTAAGCCACATGACGGATTCCCACAATCTCTCACATGGGCTGCAGTTGCCTCTGGGCTTGAGCCACCAGCATGAGCCAAGTCACCAGTTGCTGAGTGGCAGGTTTGGGGTTTTGCTCATGTAGACAGAAAAGGTTACAGATATGCAGTAAAAATAGATCCAGTCAGAAAAAAAATACCTTTAAATGTGTGTTTAAAAATATACATAGACTTTGGAGAGAGAAGAGAAAGAGTATATAAAAATAGTTTTAAAATAATAAAGTCCTTAAAAGGGAATAAAATAATATAAAAGGAAAAGGCCAGTAAAGATGGAAAATACATGGAGAGTCTGGATCCTATATGTTATTGTGTTGGCTTTAGATCTTTTGACTAAATGAGCAAATAATAACTGCTAAGAGATATTTGATTATGAAAAATGCTAAATTAAACCAACTTATGTATTTTAAAAATATCTTGATCTCAAAATTTAAGTCAAAAGGTATGTTGTTTTGGGGGAGAGGTTAGGTTATGCTTTTATTTCCACAGGAAATGAGAAGCTGTGGATTTATTCCAAGTTAAAGAAAACCAGGTTTGATCAAGGAAGACCCCCTGAAAATTCTGACTACAGACAGAAAGAAATAAACCTAGGAAAACTACAAAACACATAATGTACATTTTACCTGCTCAAATACAAAACAAAAAAATCTTTAACTGACTTGTGCACACCACATATTTCATACTTGTAATGTATGTTACCTTTGAAATGTTTGTATTTTCAGAACAAGGGGACCAAACACCAATGAAAACAGATGGCCCAAATGATGCAACATCTCAGAATACCTCTGTGAGTTCTGCATCTAGAACAGCTTCAAGGCTACTGACTGAGATGGTCCAACCCCACAGGCTATTCCACCCAGGAATTCATTACTATTCCAAATTTCTCAAGGCTTCCTAAAGATGCGAGCACCTCCAGACAACAAGAAGCAGTCTAGAAAAAACAACACCCACTTTCCCAAAATACTGGTTATGGATGTTTGTTATCATTTAAAGGGGTTGGTTATAGGTTGTTATTGGTCATAGACAGGAAAAAAGCTAAGCCAAAGAGACCAAAGATCTCTTTCTAAAGGAAAAAGGGGGATATGATATAGGAATGATGAGATAAAAGAATAGATTACTGAATCTACTTTAATTCAAAAACAGTTATTAATCTCAAAATATTTTACAATGGTATAGATTTTGGTTTATTGATACAAATTTAAGATTTATTTTATTATACTATATGTATGTTTCTACTCTAGTTTGGGGTATTGTGCTTATACAATTCATTTAAAAATGTAATGTATAATTAAGAAATACAGATTAATAGTGATCTATAGTAGTCAAACTTTTAGTCATGTTACGTATGTTTTCAAGGTCATACACAGAAATATTTAAATAGATAAATGGTCTTCAAACACTAGCATTTAATATGTTTAACAACCTAAAGCTTTTCATGATGTAAGACATCTACTTCATAGAAGATGATGGGCATTGAAGAAACTCCATATGGAGTTTGTTCTCTTTATGGAAAAAGCTATCCATTTGGGCAAAGAATCTTCCTTTGCCTCAATTGCTGACAGTATACTGTCCAAACTGGATCAGCAAGATGCAAAACAGGTGACTGCCAAACTTTGCCAAGACAAGGTAGGACAGTCCTTCAAAATTCCCTGCTTCTCAGAAATGTCTGTCAGATACACTAGGCCTGTAGGCCAAAGTTGGATTCCACAGTGTTACAGAAGAACCTAGGGTGACAGTCCAGGCAGCCAGATGTCCCTGTCATTAGGCAATATTTCATTCTTCTGGGGTCTTTGATGGTGTTAAAGACTAGATAGTCATAGTTTAAGATTTCCTTAGTAATGATAAAAGGAAAGTTGGGTATAAAACTTTAGACTCACAAAGATAAGACAGATAATAGAGTATTTTCTCTAATTTTGCCAAATACAAATGGACTGGATATTGTAACTGTAATTCTTACTTAATAACTGTTTTTATAGTATATAATATTACTATGTTAAAATTAAAACCTTCTTTTTTAGACAAAAAGGGAGAAATGCTGTGGAATAATCCTTATGTACACTATAAAGATTTGTCACTCAAATTGGTTTAATAAAAAGCTAACTGGTCAGTAGGTAGACAGGAAGTAGAGGCAGGACAGCTAGGCACAGAGAATTCTGGGAAGAAGAGAGGCAGAGGCAGAGGAGTCACCAGGAGACACAAAGGGAGGAAGATGTGTTGGAGAACAGGTAAAGCCATAACCTATGTGGCAGCACATAGATGAATAGAAATGGGTTAATTTTTAAGTTGTAAGAGCTAGTTTGTAATAAGCCTGAGCTATCAACCAAGCATTTATAATTAATATTAAGTTTCTGAGTGATTATTTGGGAGTGCTTGTTTAGGACAGTATGGCTGGTTACCAGCAGTAGGGCATGGGGTGCAAAGATTAACTTACACACTATTTGAACTGCAAAAATAAGGGGTTATTTTCAGATATTTGCATGTTTTTGGATAAATAATTCCTGCTAACTTTACCTGGAAATCCTAAAGTCAACTCTGTGTTCTAATCCACAACAAGGTTCCAGAGCCCCAGTGTGCCCCTCCACTTGTGAATGTTAGTGTCAGGGACTACTTGTTACCTGCTTTGTATCTCTAGCATGATACCTGGCCTATATTACATGCTCAGCCTATGTTTATCACTTGAATAAATGTTTGGTGAGTTCCTGAGTGGATGAGGATGAACAAATGAGGAATGAAAGAGAGCTGAGTGAAAGGGGAAATGAATGAGGAGTGACTGAATAAACAGGAAAGCTATATGAATTAAGCATGAATGAAAAGGCTGAGTAAATGAATTAGGAATAAATGAATGAATGAGAACTTTAGATAGAGAGAGAGGAGGGGGTGGCTGGTATTGTGGTAGAGCTGAGAAGCATCTCAGGCAGTTCCTAGGTACTTTTGTGCCCCTTTCTCTCCTACCTTCTATGATTTAATGATCAAACAAACTCCACAGCACAGAGGACAACCAAGCTCCTTCTGCAATGAACTCATGTAGCAAGGTTAGGCAAGCAATTCCCAGGCTCAGTTTGATAAGGAAGAGCAGATGAGGAAGGGAGAAGACTCCCTCAAGGACACTGCATCCGTGGCTACTTAGAGGAAATGTTGTGTGTTGTGTCTTTATTTTACCTCTTGCTTTGATATTTCAGCTTTTAATTCCAAGTAAAAAACTCACCATTAATTGATCACACATTCTTTGAAAATGAATATCTTTAAGTTGATCAAAATATTCCTGTAGATGTAACCAACCATCTTATTAAATAAGAAACACAGAACCAATGCAAAGAAGAAAGCCAAGAGGTCAGAGCTAAGAACTAAAACCTTACCCTTCCTCCTGCGGTGGTCCTACCTCTCCAAAGGAGAGCTACTTCCTGTGTTAAAGTCTTTATAAAGACTTTCGGTTCTGCCTTCTCATTGGTTGTAAACCCAACCACATGACCACCTCGTCACTGCCTATCTGTACAGACCTCCAGGTCTTTTATGGTTGGTATTGAGAGTAAAGGCATGTGTATCCAATGCTGGCTGTATCCCTGAACACACAGAGACTTACCTAGCT
>CABHPQ010150686.1:0-36551 GCA_902168405.1 Peromyscus aztecus | reverse complement strand
CTCTCTCTCTCTCTCTCTCTCTCTCTCTCTCTCTCTCTCTCTCTCTCACACACACACACACACACACATAATCTCTCTTTAACCCTCCCCCTTCTTTATTATTTTGAGGTTAGCCCTCTTATTTGTTCTGAAATATACTCATTTGGCTAGGCTTCCTGAAAAGTAAGCTCCAGGCATCCACTTGTTTCTGCATTCCCAGTACTGAAATTACAAGAACACTTTGCTCTCCCTAACTTTCTTGATATAAGTACCCAGATTAAACTCAAGTCCCCAAATCTATGTAGCAAAACTTATGAATGTGTTCTCAGCCCAATAAGCAATTTTCTAATGTATAGATAAACTTAGAGTCTATATAAAATATAATCTATAAAAATATAGAATGTTTTCCTCCACAAAGGGTAATTTTTTATACATTAATATATGCTCTCATTCTCAAAAGTGTTATGTGCTTTATAGTAAGGCCCCTGGTACAGGGGAGACTATCAGGGAGGGCTTTACATGCTGCTGATAAACTAATATGTTTTGCTTAGCAACACATTGAAGAATAAATGTATTTTATTTTCACCAGAATGTGTTTGTTTTTTAGTGGTAAAATACTTGAAATATTTTTACTCTAATAAAGAAACAGAAATGGAGTTTTTATCAAGCATGTATTTGATTGTTGTCATTGTCTTAATGTTTCTATTGCTGTGAAGAGACACCATGATCACAGCAACTCTTATAAAGAAAACACTTAATTGGGGTGGCTCACTTACAATTTCAGAGGTTCAGACCATTATCATCATGGTGGGAGGCATGGTGACTTGCAGGCAGACATGGTGCTGGCTTCATCTTGGCTTGTAGGCAACAGAAGGTCAACTGAGACACTGGGCAGTATCAGGAGCATAGGACACCTCAAAGCCCACCTCCACACTGACATGCTTCCAACAAAGCAATACCCACTACAACAAAGCCACACCTCTTAAAAGTGCCACTCTCTATGAGATTCTGGGGGCCAATTACATTCAAACTACCATGGACATTTTTTTTATTCTAACCTCTTTTCCTTAGAATAAAAAAAAAAAAGGTTGATATAATCATGTGGAAAATTATTGTATTCACACAAAATATTAGAATAAAATTACCCTAAGTAGTAGCAGCTATCAGAGATGGCAGCCTCATCAACATCATTACAGAATTATTCTCAAAAGCCCAAATATGGAAAGAAATCAACTTTTAACAGCTTAATGAAAAAATAAAGATGAAGGCCAGAGAGATTGCTCAGTGGGTAAGAACACTAGTTGCCAACAATGACTATGTGAGTTCATCCTCACAACTCACATGGTAGAAGGCGATAACTCATTTTGCAATGTGTCCTCTCTTCTACACACACACACACACACACATACACACACACACACACGCACGCACGCACACACTCATGCACAACCACATACACACACACCACACATACACATCATAGTATTCACATACTATCCCCCACACTCACACAAAAATAAATGTTAAAAATTTAATGATATTTTTAAGTTGAGACATGTGCATATGTACAATAGAATATTATACAGAGTTTAAAACAGGATAATGTTGACATTTGAACAGCATGAATAAAGAAAACATTGTTAAGGGAACTCAGCCAAAGATAGAAAAGGAGACATTGTGAGGTATTAATTATGCAGAATGTTAAAACTTGAATTCAAAGAAAGCATGAAAGAGTAGTTACCTGGGACAGGATGCTAGAAAGAATATGGAACTATTGATTCCAGGATAAAGGCTTCAGTTATTCAGAATAAAAGTTCTGGACACATAATGCTATCCTATACTTAACTATGTGTAATGTGCCTATGATGTGATAGTGAAGCCATAGAAATGATTATACACAATAATAACTATGAGCTGGGAAAGATATATTAATGAGTTTGATTATTTGTGTCTTCATAATGTGTATGTCAATTCTTCGCTACTTAAATATAGGTATTTTTTTGCCAATCATATCTCAAGAAATAAGGAGAATGAGTATGCTATGATATGAGAATATTGGTTCTCATTCATATTTTTTATAATATCCTTGTTCTTTCAGAGTCCTCAAATTCTTTAATAATTAATTTGTCACATTCCTAACCATTTTAGGTTTCTGATAAATAAATTTTACCTCGAGTTCTGGGAACAATTCCTTAATGCAGCAGCACTGGCCACACATGGCTCTTGAGCACTTTAAATGAGATGGGGTTCCTGTTTAGTTAATACTAAAATTACATTAAAACTTTTAACATTTTATGCAAGAAAAGTAATACATTTAATTAATATTTTAATTATCCCAAGTTGAAATGATCTTCCAGAAGCATTAAATTAGCTAATATATATCAATGAAATACTTTGCATGTGTTTTGGTTGTTTGTGTACACTTTTTTTAAAGAATTGTTTATTTTTATGTGCATTGGTGTTTTGCCTGGGAGTATGTCTGTGTGAGGGTATCAGGTTCCCTGGAACTGGAGTTATAGACAGCTGTGATCTGCCATGTGGGTGCTGGGAATTGAACCTGGATCCTCTGGAAGAGAAGCCAGTGGTCTCAACCCCTGAGACCACATGGTGAGTCAGCAAAGCCTGGTACATTCAGTTGAGGCAGGACCAAGACCCTCCCTGTTGCATCAGGGCTGAGTAAGGCATCCCACCATAGGTAATGGGCTCCAAAAAGCCCACTAATGCACCAGGGATAGATTGTGATCCCACTGCCAGGGGCCCCTCAGGCAGAGCAAGCCACACAACTGTAATCCATATGCAGAGGGCCTAGTCCAATCCCATGCAGGTTCCACAGCTGTTGGTCTAAAGTTCATGAGTTCCTAGGAGCTTGCTATAGTTGTCTCTAGATTTCCTCATCATGATCTTGACCCTCCTTCCTCATATAACCCCTCTTCCCTCTTTTCAACTGGACTTCCAGAGCTCGGCCTGGTGCTTGGTTATGGATCTCTGTACCTGCTTCCATCAGTTACTGGATGAAGGCTCTATGATGAACAGTTAGGATATTCACCAATCTGATTATCCAGGGTAGGCCAGTTCAGGCACCCTCTCCGCTATTGCTAGTAGTCTAATCTGCGGTTGTCCTTGTGGATTCCTGGGAATTTCCCTAGCACCCCTTACCCCATAATGTCTCCCTTTATCAAGATATCTCTTTCATTGCTCTCCCACTCCTTCCCTCCCCCAGATCAACCATCGAGTTTCCTCATGATCTTATCCCCCATGCCCTCTCCTCTATTGCACCCCCTTCATCCCCAGTTTATTCATGGAGGTCTCATTTGTTTGTCCTTCCCAAGGCAATCCATGCATCCCTCTTAGGATCCTTCTTGTTTTCTAGCTTCTCTGGAGCTGTATGTTGTTGTCTGATTATCCTTTGCTTTACATCTATTATCCGCTTTTGAGTGAGTACATACCATGTTTGTCTTTTTGACTCTGCGTTACCTCACTCAGGATGATATTTTCTAGTTCCATCCATTTGCCTGCAAATTTCATGATGTCATTGTTTTTCTCCACTGAGTAATACTTCACTGTGTATATGTACCACATTTTTTTTATCCATTCTTCAGTTGAGGGGCATCTAGGTGTAAACCATATTCTTTGTTTTCTAGCAGATAGCAATCTTTGATGTATGAAAGGCATATCCCTTGTTTGCTTCAGTTAATGAGACATTCATTAGTCTTTACTGATTACTCAATTCCATGTCTTGTCTCCCCGTAAGTATGTAGATATTTTAAATTACTCTTGTTGTGTTTGGTTTTAGCTTCAGTGTTTCCTTTTAAAATAAAACATAACCTCATTAGAATGTCTACATTTTGGTTCAAATCACTTTCTCAATATAACTTAAGTTAGTATCACTATTTAGGTATAAGGAGTCTCTTCTAGTACCCTCATATTCTCCTTGGCCCATTTTTGGTCTTTTTTACCCCCAAGAGCTGAGATCTGAACCCAGGGCCTTGAGCTTTCTAGGCAAGTGCTCTACCACTGAGCTAAATCCCCAACCACTCCTTAGCCCATTCTTATCTGTTTTCAGAACATTTGTCATTCATCACTCATTTGGCATTGGCCCTCTTCAAACCGCAGTATCACATATATCTACTGTGCTTAAGCCCCTCAATCACAAAGATTAGCTTCGCTTTCTTGTTTCTCTCATGTGCCACAGTTTTGTTTATATATTTTTCCCACATTTTCTTTAACCAGAATCTTAATAGCTCTCATTTAAAAAATAATGTACACAGAAGGGCCTTATTACCTTACACACTTCCTATCCTTCCTCCATATTTCTGCTTTAGACATTTTGTTACTGATATCATCCAACCAGGAGCATTGGAAAATACTCTTGCAAAACATCCTGGAATTTCTGCTATATTTAGAAAAGACAAAATAAAAATGACTGAAATGAATTAGAACGTAGACTTACATTTCCTGATGTATAGGAAACATGCATATATAGTGAGTGGCATTTCCCAATACTTCAGAATGAATCAGAAAATACTTGGTAATAGAGGTATTCTATGACAATTAGCTGAGTAAGAACATTGCTAGTCATTTAAAGGCGTTTAATTTACTATGATTGCAAGAGCTGTAAGGATTTACACATAATACTAACCTACTTTACATTTGTTACTTTACATGGTCACTTATAATTTTATACCCCTTCCCATTTAGTAAGCCACTATGATCTATGAACCATTTTAAGTAGTTTTATAGTTCTTATTCAGTTTTAAAGTCAACCATATATCATTACACTGTTTTTAAATAATGGTGTTGTGATTAAAGAGCAATAACTAGGAACTATTACTTTTTCAGCTTACAACAGCTCTCAGCATGGCTCAGAACACTTAGTAGGTAATTAAAATGCTTATTTAATTTTCATGCACGGTTGACTCAAATAAAATATATTAAGAGCTTAGGGTTTGAAGTCAGAGTCAAATTTAGATCATAAGTCCTATGCTTAAAAGCCATGTGACTTCACTTCAGACAAGTACTGTACTACAGATGTACGTTTATTTTTGTAAATTATTTTTCTAAATAAGAATCAATTGCTATTGGCTTGCTGTGAAGATTAAAAGTTATTCTGCAATAAATTGTTAATTAAGCCTTAATATATTATATACCCCAAATATATTTTAGGTGGTATTTAAATTTATTTTTCAATCTATTGATTTTAACTCATAGACAATAGATGACACACGAATCAACTCTTTGAAAGATCTTACCTTCAAAGATTTCTTTTCAAGGGCATTCCTTTATGTGGGTATAAGCACTATGTAAACCACACATTTTAAACCTTTTGTATTTACTTTCATCAGAAAAGTTTTACGTGCTCATATTCATTTTAGGTAAACAGCAAGGAACATGACTTCCCTTACTTTATGTAAGTCAGTATTTGTGCTTGCAGTTATGATTGACAGTTAGGAAATGGATGGCTAAGTAGCCTTGGCATTAAAATGGAAAGCGTTAAAAGGCAAGGGTTTGAGGTTGTCTGAATGTTGTTTAGGTAGAGAAATCCATAAAATAATACATGAATAAATATATAAATAAGATGTCTATGGAATTAATGAACAACATAGGGATTACTTTATTCACCATTTCTAAAATTTCTGTTCAAGAACTTTCTAATATGTGCCTCAAATAACACACGGTGCCACCGTTTGTCAGAAAATATGTAAACTTGAAATGCTTCCCTCAGCTTTGAGTGCAAGGGCTATATGCATTAGGAGCCCTGTTTGGAGACAGTTTATTTCTGTGGTGAATAATTTTAATACACAGCAATATCCTGCTTTTCCACAGAAATGAAACAGAATTCCCTAGTGTATTTGTTCTCGCTCATTCCCATAGGATGGAGAGTATGTGTATGCTTACATTTGTAAGGTAAATTATATGCTTAGGGATGTAATAGCCCTTGCGTTTATGCATTTATTTTTTTCTCTGAGGAATTCAGTACATTTCATATTGGTTTTAGAAAAATGGAAAAGTAGATCTCAATCTTGACCTACCATCTGAATGCTGGAGAACAGCTTATTTTCAATATTTCCTTCAAAATGCTATAATAAGTAATAAGGAATCTAAGATAACATAGAGAGAACTATAGAGAAAGAAAAGCATCTGAGTCACTCACAGCAGCTCATGTCTGTAAGCAAGCACTTAAATGGGTGAAGCAGCGGAGAAGAGATGGTCACTCTGAATTTGAGGTCATCCAAGGCTATCTAGTGAAAATCAGGTGAGCTTGGGTTGCATCATCAGATTCAGGACAGCCTGGGCTACAGAGTGAGAGCCTAGCTCAAAACACAAGAAAACAAAACAAAATGAGAGTAAAAATAAAAGGAAAATAAAGCATCTTAATTTATTTGTCCAAAATCTTCAGATCAAAATTCATTAAATAAACAAGCAAATCTTAGATGAAAACTAAGATTTTATTTCACAGGTATGTTAAGTAGGTTTAAGGACATTTAAATTTTGAAAGAGATAATATTTCCTGTTTAAAGAAATGAATATGATTTTTAAAACTATTTTATAATATTCATACTTTGTGTGTATTATCCTTATTAAGGATTTATCCTCACTGGCAGAAATACATTTTAACAAAATGCCTGTCCACACTCTCTGCCTTATAACCAAAGGGATGCTTTTTCAGATTCTGGAAAAAGTCACCCCACATGGTTGTCAAAATCTTTACTCTTCCTGCCATTGGAATGTCACACTGGAATATTGGGACAAGCTAAATCAATACTTTTTGCTTTTTTAACTAGTAGTTATGTTGTGCATTATTTAGGAGTCCATACTGGAGTTACATTCATAGTATGTGAGAACTGATAGTACTTGAAAGGGCGATGAGTATCACAGATTATGGCATGATTTCAAAAAGAGGCCATACATGGAATTTGCATTGGAAAATTGCAAATTTGAAGGTTGTCATAACTCTCTACTTCCCTATTTGGGAACAATGGGCTCTCACTGCCCTTGGAGGGTTCTATCATTGTCCTCTGGTGGGCCGGAGAACACGTGAAATGGTGCTGTCCACTATGTGACAGCTGGAGGAACATTGTGAAACTTTAGATTATACTGCTTAGAATTTGATTTCTATGTAACTATGGTGCAACCCTTAATAGTCTTTGATACTTCTGACTGATATCTTCCAAGTGAAATGAGAGTAATCAGGACATCTTTATCTGAAAATGAAGGGAAGTAATGTATATATAGCATTGATTACAGTGGCAGATACACAAGTGCTCTGTTGTCTATGAGGAAAATACCAAATACATTTCAAACATCTCCCCTTGCCAGTCCAACTACATGTACTATAAATAACCACATCTTTCACTCTAAACTCATTTTTTAAAATATGCTTTCATTTTCTGTTTTGACAAACACCCATAACAGTTTTGAAGTAACACCTAAAATGTCATTTTTACTACTTTTATCTAATTTATTTAGATTATTCATTCATATGTAGGTTTTCATAAAACTTTTCAATGCATCATGATAGGGCTACAGTTCCCACTCACGTGCAGAGTTCCCTAGTGAATGCACCCAAATGGCACCTAACTCCATGTATATTTTATTAGAGATACATTTCTATGATCAATTTTAATATATAAATTATATATAACAAGAAGTAGAATAGTAGATTTAGTTATCCACCTAGCTAATACTTTCTCTCCAACACCAAATCTCTTCCAGCACAGACTCCTCGGTTTTAACTTGTCCTCTCCTTGTGCATCCTTGCTTCTTTGTAGTTCTCTGAATGATGCTCTCAGGCATCTTTCCCTCATAGGCCCCAGTTTTCTTGCAGTTGAAAGTTGGAATTGCATGGGGTCCTTTTTCTTGCTGCAATTTTTGACTCTTTTATAGATCCTGATGCTACTTCTTCATCAGGTGATGAAGCCTCTCCAGCAGGACTTGAGCTTTTTTACTCTCAGCCTATGACTGAATTTGCATTACCATCCAAACAGCCTGGAGTCATTTCTGGGACACTTTAATGATATTTTTTCCTTTTATTCTTTTATCACACATTACACCCACATTTCCTTGAACTCCACTCTCCCCAGGTCCCCCACCACTTATGCTCTCTCCCAGATCTAGTCCTCCTCTGATTCTCAAAAAAAAAAAAAAAGAGCAGGCCTCCCAGGGATATCCACCAAATGTAGCCTAAAAAGATACAATAAGACTAGGCACAAACTCTGATATCAAGGCTAGACTAGGCAACCCAGTAGGAAGAAAAGGGCTCCAAAAGCAGGCAAAAGAATTTAGAGATACCCCCACTCCTACTGTGGGGAATCCTAAAAAAAAAAAAAAAAAAAACCAAGCTACACAAGCAGAAGGTGAATGCAGAGGACATAGCTCAGACTCATACATGCTCCACGCTTTTCCCTTCAGTCTCTGTGAGCCCTTTTGAGCCCTGCTTAGTTGGTTCTGTGGGTCATTTTTTTCTGGTGTCCTCTACCCCTCTGGCTCCTACATTCCTTCCTGTCCCCTCTTCTCTCTGTGCCTAGTGTTTGCCTGTGGATCTCTGCATTTCCTCCCATTAGTTGCTGGATGATGCTCCTCTGATGACATTTAGCTAGGTACCCATCTATGAGGATAACAGAATATCATTGATTACATTGACTTTTTTTTTCAAATAGGCTCAATGGTTTGAATATGCCTGCATCAGTAGCAGTATGCTTTCTCTCTTTATGTCTCCCACCCACTTAATGCCTCTTCCATCTTAACAGTGCAGCCATGTACTGCACTGTGATTGTGACTTTGTTCTGTTTGTAGTAAACCAAAGCTGGCATGGCATTCATTTCTTTTTGCTTCTTGTTATTTTCATAGATAGATTAGTTCTTGCTATAGATATTCTCAGAACACAGTTTTTATTGTGGTTGTTTCTTCCTTCTAGAAATTTCACCTTCTCAATGAGAGAAAGCATGAGGTGATATATTGTGTCCCCCAATATACTGTGCACCCTAATAAAGTTTATCTGAGGATCAGAAGAAAAAGTCAGCCACTATATTAAACATAGAGGTCAATCAATGGTAACACACACCTTTAATCCTAGCATTCGGGAGGCAGAGATCCATCCAGATCTCTGTGAGTTCAAGGCCACCCTGGGGAACAGAGCCAGGAATGGTGACACACACCTTTAATCCCAGCAGTAACCATAGAGTTCTGGAGGTCTGTCCAGTCAGACAGGAAGTGATATAGCTAGGCAGAGAGAGGAAGTGAGATGCAGAACAGAAAGGCATATAGGCATGGGTATACAGGAAGTAGGTCTCTTTGGAAGCTGAGGGGTCAGTAAGGTGAGGTTGGCTGTGGCTTGTCCTATTCCTCTGATCTCTGAGTTTTAACCCCAATATCTGGCTCTGGATTTTTTTTTTAATAATAAGACCATTTAGCAATTTGTCTTATAGAAGCAATATATGTTCTGTTTGTTTGTTTTTAACATGTTTGGATTGACAATACTATTACTCTTGCATTGTGGGCCACTGATGAGTAAAAATAAAGAGAATTTGAACACAGTTGCTGCAAAAGTACATTAGTCAGTATAGTAATGGAAATCAGTAAGAGGCACTTAGTACTTACTGCTTGGATAAGCAAGACAAAGGAATGCATAATATCCCTGCAGAACAGAATAGGGTATGGTTTGGCAAGAGGAAACTTCAGTGCTTGCCTTAGTAAGCTTTCCTACTGATGTAATGAATACTCTATGACCAAAGGCAACTTGGGGAAGAAGGAGGTTTTGGGGGACTCACTTATCCTCAATTACAGTCCTTTGAGGGAATTTAAGACAGTAATTCAAGCAGGGCAGGAACCTGGAGGCAGGAACTGATCCAGAGGCCTTGGAGTGGGTGCTGCTTATTGGCTTGCTCCTTAGTGATTGCTCAGCCTGCTTTTTTTTTTTTTTTTTTTTTTGGTTTTTTTCGAGACAGGGTTTCTCTGTGTAGTTTTGGTGCCTTTCCTGGAACTCACTTTGTAGACCAGGCTGCCCTCGAACTCACAGAGATCTGCCTGCCTCTGCCTCCTGAGTCTGCTTTTTTATAGAACCCAGGTCCTCTATCCATGGGTGGTACTACCCAGAATGGTCTGTGCCCTTCCCCATCAATCACTAATTAAGAAAATGCCTTACAGGCTTGCCTACAGCCCCATCTTATGGAGGCATTTTTCTCACTTGAGGTTTTAGTCTCTCAGATTGTATTTATTGCTTGTATCAAGTTGACATAAAAATAACCAGCATACCATTTTACTGGAAAATATGGAACTTATAATATTTCTTGAGCTGTCCATTTCATAGTATTAAACTGTCAGTGATCAAGAGTAAGTGAAATAGTGAGAAGCAATATAGCACGTAAGGGGAGTTTTCACTACACTTGTAATGTCTCCTACAAATGCATCAGGTCAAACAATGGACAAATGTGCTTTTAAAAAGAGGGATTATGTACCATAAGTAAACACTACTACCAATAAAGCTTATAGGAATTACTAAGTCTATTCCCATCAAGGTGTGTTATGTAGACTTTCTGCTACAGGTAAAATCTTTTGTACTGAAGGAATAGTACATTTCCACACGTTTCTTCATCTGAATCCTGTACACTAATCTCACATAGATATAATTTCCCTAAAATAGAAATTCTGCCCACATATTTGCTCACCAAGTGTTTGAGTTCATTTCTGCATGGCAAGGAAGAAAATAAGATTTTTGTGTTGTGTCATGGTAAATGAATAAATAGTTTTTCTATTCATTAGAGTGGACATAATAGAATAATTATATATTCATGGTGGTCAGTTTTCTATAAATATTAGAATCCAGTAATTGCTATAAAACTGCATGCTATTTTTTCATTTGGAGACTTAAAGGAACATGCATAGCATGAAACATTTCTATAAATAAAACATACACTTGTCTTACTTGTTTTGACCTTTGAGCTGCTATAAAATACTCTGTTTTTTTCCTTGTTAATATTTGATATATTCACCATCCTGAAGTAGAAAGTGTTTCAGATACAGTTTTCCTGTGTACACAATCCTTTTATGGCAGCTATTCCTCTCCCAGATGGCAAGGATCTTGAATTTTCTTTTCTTTCTTTTGTTTTCTCTTCTTAAAGATGTGGGAAAACAAATGAAAATTGCCCATCTTTTTCCTCCCACTTTTATAATCGTGTTGCCTAGCTTCTGACTGTTGTCACTAGTCAGTCTGAGAATTGAGAACATGCAGGGTAGTGAGAATTCCTCAGCTTACACTTTCCCAGAGTCAGGGTGCATATGGCTATATAGACTCACATAGTAAGCTTCAGAAGACTTCTTTCTCCAATTTGTCCTCCTCCGTATTTCCATAAAGATCTAACATTCAAGATGTAGGCTTCACAAATGAGAATGTTTCATGCAAAACAGGAGCCATCTGTCAGCCCTTGAAAGCATCCTGGCTATTGTATTCTCCTTTTGTTTGCTTTTAGAGAAGTAGATTTTTCATTTTAGGAATCTAAAATGGGATGATCTCTTCTGAACTCTGATCGCTAGTTAATATCATATTAAATTTACAAAGCATTTCTGAAGATAAAACTGTCATGGAACTCAGAAGTTCAGACAGGAAAAACTACAGATGCAGAAACCTGAGACATGGTTTAATCAGTAATTTGCAGAGGGAAGAGCATGAAGATGGTCAAATTAATTCAGTAATACTCTGCTCATTCTGTTAGTTTCAATTGTACAGTCATCAATGTCAACTGAATAATCTGACTTAGAGTTTTGGTGTTCTATTTGATGCAGAATGCAGACTCATACTTCCCTTGTCAGTATGACCAATCCATTTCTTTTCTTAACTAGGTTATTACAAGCCATTGACAAAATGTCCAGGTAGTTCCTCTCCAAACATTCTTTCCAAGAATTGCAGTATAAAGAGGGTTAACATAGATAGAATAGGTGATAGAGAGACCTGATGACAGTGATTCTGGCTAAGAAGTTGTTTGATTTTTAAAGTCATCCTGTTTTGAATCAGAGAAAAGAGTGATAACCAGGAATATCACAACAGTGGCTATTATTACAGACCAGTATTCTATTAATACATTTTGTCTCTAGTGAAAATTAGAAACAAATTATACACATTCTGTAAACCAAACCTCTATTTAACCATAAGCTAACCAGACATTGCCTGATGGTTCTGATAAGTAATTTGTCCATGTTTGTAGTGGGTCACTTGAGAAAAGACAGTTTTTCATTAATTGTCTTCAGTAGGTAAACTATGGGGTTCTATTTTTGTCCTTCTATGAATCTGGTATTTATTAATGTGTTATCAATTATTGTTTTCTATACATTGTGTTTTTCTACCTAGTTCTAAAGGCAAACAGCACACAAAACATGCGTGAAAGATATAATTAAGCTTGATTATATAATATATGATTATATAGTAGGTTTAAAAGTTCATATACTTAATATTTTTTTATTTTATATGCAAACCAACATGATTGTCCACTGCATATATTTCTGTTAATATGTTTACTAAATATATTGTGGGATATGTTATATTACATAATAGGCAAATTAAATTTCTATTTTAATGCTTTTGAATTTCATAATTTCCATGAAATGAATAACCATAATTTTTCACTACATTGTGCAGACAATTTTAAGATGATTTCTGAGTGATTATAACTGACCAGTAATCAATAAACTGTGGAATAGATTAGCTGTTATCAAATACAGAGTATGAACTTTCATTAGAAAAAAAATACCTGCTCAAAAAAGCAGCTTCTTTGTAGCTTACATAGTCTCAAGATGAACAGACCTCACTTACAAAGAGGACTTTGGGGAGTAAATGTGTATTCTGAGCCGGTTTATGATTCTTTTCAGCTCTGACAATACTAAATGAACATTATTTTTTTTTTGTTGCAAAAAACAGAGAAGATGCAAAGTATTATTAAGTCTCTTAATTTAATCACATTTTGTGATATATTTTATGCAATGTAGTTTGTAGTGATACCTCTGCCTTAGAAGAGGATTATAAGCATATTTATTTAATATATTAAAACACTGTTTTATTTGCAATATCTCAGAATGACTCCTTTGGTCATTCATTGGGAAGTGCTGTGGTTATCAACTCACATTGCATTGTTTTTTTCACTGGCCAGCATTGAGCATGCCACAGCAATGCAGGCATTATATAGTATATAGGAACAAGGGAAAACATATATTTTATATTTTCTAAAATTGTCATAAGCAGTAGTTAGCTATGAAGATAACAAATGAGAAAAATGTTAAGTGAAAAATCATAAAAGATACACATGTGTATTATATGTTCAATTTAAACACTGTATAGGAATGAACATTTACATGGAAATAACATTTAGCAGTCACCACTGCAGATATAGGACTGAGATGTGTCTGTGTCTTCAGAGCAAATGGCTCTCTTAGTCCTGTAGCATACATTAAAGAATCTCAAAGACTATCGTCTCTGTTGAATGGATTATGACTATCATTTCTTTACCAGATAACTATTTATTGTATGTCTATTATTGACAGGGAGTGTTTTTTTTCTTGAAAACATAACCATATATATATATATATATATATATATATATATATATATATATATATAAAGACAATGTACATATGATGGAGTTTTCTAGAGAGTGTTTAAAGACTGCACAGTTATGAAACCTTCATAAATACAAGTGAAAAAATTTTTAAGATGCTGTCATTCGTTTAGATGAGAAAACAAGTTACTAGTTAAGTTAAAAATCGACAGCTGACGAAAAAAACATGTTACACAAAGAAAGACAGAAGAAATAAATTTAGACTTTTGCTTTGGTGTATGTACAACATTCTTTTTGTGGACTTTTAAGGAAAAAGTGCTTAAGATTCTCGACATTCAGCAGTGCTGAATGTAGACCAATCACATTGAAGATTTGAGTCCAAAGAAAATCAACCACCCATAGGTGACATTATAAGTCCTTCCTTGTAACAAGAACACTCTAATGTGGGTAATACTTTGAGTAGACTGCTATAAACCAATGTAGGATTTTTCCTAGAAATTGAGATCCTCAAATAGGAAAATAAACTATTGTAATATCAGAAATCTCACTTTTACTTTGGATTTTCACTATCTGTAGTGAACTTAAATGAATAATGGTATATATATATATTATTTGTGTTATTACTTTGCTACACATTGGTTTGATATAATACTAATAAAAGCTAATAAAATATTCACATTTCATGCTTTAACATATTAAAATATTGTTGGATTTTGGGCTGAAATTTAAGTCAAACAGCCCATTGTATAGCTAGATGAAAGAACTAGAATTTCTGATCAAAGCAACAAAAAAGAACAATTTAATTTTCAGGGTTTTTCAGAGAGGATCCAGAATAGTGTTGCCTGCTTCTTCTCCTCCTTTTCTCCTCCTTCTCCTCCTTCTCCTTCTCCTCCTTCTCCTCCTTCTCCTTCTCCTCCTTCTCCTTCTCCTTCTCCTCCTTCTCCTCCTTCTCCTTCTCCTTCTTTTCTGAGACAGGGTTTCTTGTGTATAGCTTTGCACCTTTCCTGGAACTCACTCTGTAGCCCAGACTGGCCTTGAACTCACAGAGATCCACCTGGCTCTGCCTCCCAAGTGCTGAGATTAAAGACATGAGCCTCCACCACCCAGCTACCTGCTTCTTCTTGTAGACAGAATGAGTTAGACTGTACATGTAGAATCAGACAAATCTATGTGACATAGGACAGGAAAAATTTTAGCAGATAAACTGTAGATGGATGTTATGTGTAGATATGTGATAAACGTACACATGTTAGCTGCTGTAAAATAAGAGTCCACATGTGGAATTCATTTTTTCCTTTATTTCTCTCTTGTTCTTGCTACTGTTCTGAATTTCCATGATAATTTACTTCCTTGTAGCTAGTCTTAAAAGGGAGGTTATTCTCTTCAACTCTGGCTATAAAGAAGATACTTCCAGAAACTAAATATAACTACATGTGAAAATAAAATTATCTTTGGAGCTTGTGAACTATCATCTTTTAGTTGTTTCTACATCCTACTATTTCTTTACTTTTTTCTACTTACTCTTATTTCTGTACAAAGCTCTGTAATGCAAGTTTATAAACATCTTTAAAGAGCATACATTTTCTTGGAATTCTTAGTTTCCCTTCCAATAATAATGCTAAAAAATAGATATCCAAGAATTCTTGCTCATAAATGACCCCGGTGATGTTTATAAAATCCCCTTTCAAGGGACCCTAATAAGCATTCAACCTTGTGGGTAATTAGTGTGTTCAGGGAAGACGCAGGACTGGGCTACCTGGTAATGTTCACAGGTTTTAGTTTTGTTTGCCTCAGGGAAACTTGTACTGTCCCAATATCCTGGCCTCAGCATTACATTTTACTCTCTTCTGAAAAGGTCTATGTCAGAATATGCCATGAAATTCAAAAATGGACTTGACACTCTGAATTACAAATGATTGTGGTCAGTGTAAAAGGACGAGGGATATCACTGATCAAATCTCCTAATGAGATTCCTTATGGCACATGTCTTTTGCTTGGATTATATGTATTATTATATGTATTATAATACATATAATAATAATATTAGAAAGAATGAGACCAAATAGTGATAATAGTATAATTAATATGCACTATGAAATAATTTGTGTGATCATGGGATCATAAACAGACTTAACTATTGTCCTCATTTTTATAGAATAATCTTAACTCTTGGTAAACAATACAAGACATCATTAAGTCACTCTGAAAAGTATGCAGAGACACTACTTTGTAAGATAGGCCACTGAAGTCTAGTTGTCTTCTGTTCATTTCTCAGAAGGCTTGTTCATCCTTGAAGCTGGTATGCCAAACTATATGCTTACTCAGGCTTTCTGTGTGGTTCTGTAATATGGAAATCATGTTGAACCCTCTTCCCTAAAGTTGTCTATTATTATTAATATTTTTATTATCATCATCATTATTATATTTTGCTAGCTTTTTGAAACAGGGTCTCACTATATAACTCTAGCTCCCTAGAACTACATAGAACAGGTTGATCTGCAACTCACAGAGATTCACTGGCCTGCTTCCTGAGTTTTGGGATGAAAGACATGTGCCAACACATCAAACTTCCTACTTTTTTAAAATTTAATTAAATTTATTTATTTTACATCCCAACTGCAGTTTCCCTTCTCCTGTCATCCCCACCCCACCTCCCCTCTTCCTCCCCACATCTGCTCTTCCTCTGTCTCTATTCAGAAAGGAACAGACATCCCATGGGCATGAACAAAGTATCAAGTTGTGGTAGGATTAAGCATCTCTCCTTGTGTGAAGACTGGGCAAGACAATCAGTATGAGAAATAGTTCCTCAAAAGCCAGCCAAAGCATTAGGCACAGCCCCTGCTCCCACTGTGAGGAGTCACACAGGTAGATCAAGCTACACAACTGTCACATATATGTAGAGTGCCTAGGTTGGTCCCCTTCAGGTTCTCTGGTTGTCAGTTTACACTCTGTGAGCTCCCATGAGCCTAGGTTAGTTGTTTCTGTGGGTTTTCTAATGATGTCTTTGACCCCACTGGCTTGTACAACTCTTCTTCCTTTTCTTCAGGAGACTTCACCAATTCCTACCTGATGTTTGGCTATGGGTCTCTGCATCTGTTTCTATCAGTTACTAGATGAAATCTCTCTGATGACAATTGAGATAGTTACCAATCTATGAATATAGCAGAATATCGTTAGGTATCATTACATGGACATTATTTCCCTTCAATAATGTTTGGTTCTATCCTAGGTCTCTAGGCTATCCATCCTCCAGGTCCTGGCACACAAGAAGTGTCAGGGGTAGGCTCACTTTCATCGCATGGGTCTCAGACTGGACCAGTCATTGGTTGGCCACTCCCACAATCACTGTACCACCCTGACCCCAGCACATCCCATAGGCAGGACAGACTTGAGGTCAAAGGATGTAAGGCTGGGTTGGTATCATACTTCCTCCACTGGAGATGGAGGTCACAGGAGATGGCCTGGTCACAGGAGATGGCCAGTCCAGGCTACATATCCACTATTGTGAAGAGTCTTAGAAAAGAGGAGATGAGAATGTATGTTAGAGAAAGAACACATGCCTCACAATCATGAGGGTCCTGATTTCAATGCCAGCACTGCTAGTAAGTAAAGTGAATGTATATCCCTTATTAAACTAGTTTTTAGTACCCACAAGCCAATTAGAGAGTGGGCATTGACATTCCTCTTGTTGACAATGTGGAGTGGAGTGCTGTGAACTTTTGTGTAAGATTTTAGGTTGGCAAATGCTATTAGTCATTTTAGGCATATTTCTAGAGGAGATCCACTGGGTTGAACAGAAATTCTCTTTAACTTTCAGAGGAACTGCTGAACTGTCCTCTGTGGTAGTGACATTTGCTGTCATCAGTTATTGAAGAGTAAATTGTACACAACCTGTTAACACTGGTTATTGTGTCTTCGACCGTGTCATTTAACTCAAGAATGGCTATACAAAATATAATTTATACACATGGTGGAGAACATCCCTAAAAAATGAAATGATTAAACATGTTACATCAAGAAAGGTCACTGTAATATACAAGGCATGCAAGTGAACCAGGACAGACAGGAGAGTTTGCAGGTCAAGTGGTAATATCTTTAAAAAAAAATTCCATATGAGGCATATTCATGGAAAGACTAAATTAATGGTTATTTGTGTCTGAGGGTAGAGTAATGGCGCTTCTAACAACTTTGGGACTTTGGAGAGGCAATAAAACTATTCTGCAAATTGTTAGGATGGGTAGATTCATATATTTGTAAAACTAATAAAGTCTAATGTGTTCATCCACTTCTAGAAGATACATGCTGTATTTCATGAAATATATCTCAATTATTAAAAATACATTTTATTGATTTTTAATGAAGTGTGTACACTCATGTATGCATGGGCATGCCATAGCATATTTTTGAGATGAGAGGACACCTTGTGGAAATTCTTTCCTTCTGCCATGTTCAGGAATTGAATTTCAGTTGTCAGGTCTGGGAGCAAGCAATTTTACACACTGAGAAATCAGTAACAATCATTGTATCATTTGTTAAAGTCTATTTGAAAAATGACCAGTATATCAACTCTAATAATGACAATTAAATTCAAGATTGAAGAGAGAAAGGAGAAATGCAATAAAATGTGTTTTCAAATAATTTTACTATGAGAATTTCATACAATGTATTTAGATACTGTCTACTACCCTTTCCATAATACCTTCCTACCCACACACCTTCCTGTTCCATTTATTGTAAAAATCACTTAGTCCAATTTGTGTTACCCAAATACTCAGGTGTGAAGCCTACCCTGGAAGGTGTCACACTCTTAAAGAACACTAACTCCCCCTTTTCTGGCAGCCATCAAATGCCAATAGCTGCACAGCTAGGGGTGGGACTTTGTGCTCCACCCACCCTGACAATGTGAATTTTTTCTGTCCAGATTTTGCAGATGTTGTGCATGCTGCCACAACTGCTTTGAGTTCATATATGCTATTACCCTGTTGTGTACAGTTAACAGTGTGGCTTTGTAGCCATGCCCATCTCTGTTCCTTCGAGTCTTTCTGCCTGCTGTTCCCTATTATCCCTTAACCTTGGGGAAGGTGTGTGATATATATGTCTCATTTAGGAATGAGTTCTTCACTGCTACTCTCTCTTTGCCTGAGGTCCTCTGAGTTCATTCTTGTTAGATTTACATCAGAACCTCTAAAGCTAAATAATCATATATTCTGTATATGCAGTTATACATGTATTTTCATGACATAAAGACATATCTTATGTTTACAGACATGGATTGCTTCCATATTTTATCTATTTTGGATAATGTTATTTTATCTAATATGGAACATAAGTGAATCTCTCTTTGAGTCCCCATTAATTACAAATATTTCATGTTGATTCTTGAAAGTAGACTTGTTACATAGTAATTTCATTTATACTTTAAAAATAAAACTTTGTAATTTCCCAGTAGGGTCTATATTGCTTTAAATTCCTACATAAGGAGAGCAAGGTCTGCCGGGCAGTGGTAGCGCACACCTTTAATCCCAGCACTTGGGAGGCAGAGACAGGTGGATCTCTGGGAGTTCGAGGCCAGCCTGGGCCACAGAGTGAGATCCAGGACAGGCACCAAAACTATACAGAGGAACCTTGTCTTGAAAAACGAAAAAAAAAAAAGTGCAAGGTCAAGGATAACAACTGTTCTACATGCTCACCAAGACTTGAGCTATACTTATCTCAATTTATACACACACACACACACACACACACACACACACACACACACGCACACACACACATACACACATATATATATATATATATTTCATATGTATTTGCTTATTGGATAGTACTTGTCCTAAAGGATTGGAGGTGGTATCTCATTACTTTGATTTATTGGTACCTAACTAAGAATTAGTGAGATTGTACAACCTTTCATCTTTTCCCATGCTTTTGACCATCTCTGTATCTTTCTTGAAAAAATATCTGTTTAAGGATATTGTCCATTTAATTGTTTTGTTTTGATTTCATTTTTGTTGCTGAGTCTAAGGAGATTTTTTTATTTGTCCTGGATATTATTTCCTTATTAAAGAAGTAATTTACAAATACTTTTCTATTCCATGAGTTATTTTTTTCTTGATGAATAACAATTTTCAACATTAAAAAGTTGTATTTTTTGTAGTCTCATTTTTCTGTTTTTAAATTTTGTTGCCTGGGCATTAATGTCATATTCCAAAAACCATTTTGAATTCAGTTGTGTAGAATTTTGCACTTTATCTTCTGCTTGGAGTAAAATCTTTAGGGCTTACCTTTAAGTCATGGATCCATGTCAAGCTAATCTTTAATAAAGTATTATAACCATGTCTAAATTCATTTTTGTACACGTATATCTCCACTTTCCCCCAGAAACATTTGTTGAAAAGACTCATTTCTAACTTAGTGACTGATACATTTGTCAAAATCATTTGACTGTGCTAATGTGGGTGTGTCTCTGGAACAGGTCCTGTCACTATTCTGCACACCTGGATGTTTGCTAGTGCCACACATACCGTTTCATTTACTGCGGCTTTGTACAAAGTGTAGAAATGAGAACCAATCTGTATTTGGATATTTATCTGGTTTTCCTATCTCATTAGTGTATTACCCAGTCTTTGTTTAGTCTTTGTTCATTTATCCCCTTTGGTTTTATTTGATTTGTTTTATGCTACTTTATTTGGATCCTTAGCTATATAGGTATATTGCTGGTCTGCATTTGTGGATATTAGACTTGCTTTTACAACTGTATTGATTTGTTCATAATGTTTGTTTAGTTTTATTTTCATCTATCGTTTGTTAGAACATTTTCTGTCTTCTTAAGTCTCTTCATTAATAGTTAATATTTTATTATTTACCAAAATTGAGGAAATTTTCAGAATTCTGCCATGTCTGACATTTCATTTTATCCTTACACTTGGAGAAGACACATTATACAATACCTATAATTTCATAGATTGAGACCCAACTTGTGGCTTACCATTTAATATGATCTGGAGAAGATTCTGTGTGTATTTGGAATTTTCTTTGGTCCATCAACTAGCTCCCAAATAAAGACATGGAGACTTATTATTAATTTTGAATGCTTGGTCTTAGCTTAGGCTTGTCCCACTAGCTCTTTTAACTTAATTGTCCTGTTTCTATTCATCTATGTTTTGTCTTGGGCCTTTTTGCCTTTCTTTCATTCTGTATGTCCTACTTTCCTGCTTCCTCTGTATCTGTCTGTCTGGCCTCTGGCATCTCTCTGTAGTCTCCCTTTCTTTCTCCTTTCTGGAGCCTAAATTCCTACTCCTTCTTAGTCTCTCTGCCTGCAAGTTTTGTTTATGCCTCCTTCCTCACTATTGGATTTTCAGTTTCTTATTGGACCAATCAGGTGCCTTAAGTAGTCAAGGTAAAGCATAACACCTCTTTACATAGTTAAACAAATATTACATAGTTAAACAAATGCAACACATCTTTACATAGTTAAACAAATATTCTGCAACACCTATATGAACTGGGTAAGACAGCAGATGTGTGGTTTAGAGTAGAGTACTGCATTTATGTTTGTTATATCTGGTTTGTTTGTGATCATCAGATCCCCCTTTCCTTACTCATTATACCCCTCATTGTTCTTTCCATATCAAGAATGTAGTGAGGTCTCCTATTATTGTAAAACAGTATATTTTCTCCTGTGAATCTTTCAAGTGGCATTTGTTATATTTTGACAATTGTCAGGCATACTGCTGTTTTTAACTGTTGTATCTCTTTGTATCTGTTACATTTATTCACATGTGATTTTCCTTTTTCTCTCATGATTGCCTTTATTTCCATAACACACATAATCTGATATTAGTAGAGTCACACTTATTCTGTATTTGGGTGACTATTGTCATGATATATATCATGATATCCTTTTTCATTCTCTCATGTCAAAATTGATCATATATTAAACCCAAAATCAGTCTTTTTTGGAGAGTATATGATTAAGTCATGCTTTGTTATCCATTTTTCAAGTCTCCTTATCTTCAATGATAAATTTAGCCTATTCATACTTAATATGTTTACTAATTAAAAGGGACTTATTCTTGTTTTTTCATTCTTTATAGTTGTGTGTGTGTGTGTGTGTGTGTGTGTGTGTGTGTGTGTGTGTGTGTGCATGCCTCATCTCTTTCTTTATTGTATTCATCTTTGATAGTATTTTAGTCAAAATGTATGTATTTTGCTTCTTTTTGTTTTCCTTTGTGTGTAATCTGTTGCTAATTTCTGTGTGGAGACTGCATTTAACATCTTAAAATTATAACGCTAAACTCTAGGTTTATAAAAACTAACTTTAATATCTTCATTTTAAACAGCTCTTTTTCCATTCCTTTCACTTTATGTTTATGTGTTATACACCCAAACCATAAACTGATAATTTATTTAATTCATCACTAAATTAAATTATCTAGAAAACTAACTGTGGTATTGAAGTTGCAATGACTGAAATGTTTACATTCATAATTTATTTTAAATGCATATCACAATCATATATGAAAAATGGGATTATATGCCATTATTGCAAAAATTAAATTGTCATGGGCTATACATAAATGTCTGTTTCTTCATAAAGCTTCATATTACTATATAAAGTGATTTTATTTTAGCCTGCAGACCCCTTGAGCTTCTGTTATTTTGTCCCTGTATGCTAAGTGTCTCATTAACAAGATGCCTCTGATTGTCTGAGAATGCCTTTATGTCTCATTTACTTTTGAATGACATTTTTATCTTATGTAAGTGTTGCTAACAGATTCTTTCCTCTTGCTTCTTAATATGTTAACCATTGCCTTTGGGTCTTCAAAGGTCTGATGACAAATCTGTTGATATCCTTGTGAACACCATTGTATGAAATGAAATGCATCCATTTCCCTTGCTGACTCAAACTTCTGTCTTCAATCTGAATGCTTTTCATTTAACATGTGCTGGTTTGCATATCTTTAGGTGCTTTCTATTTCCAATTCAATTTGTTTGGTTACTTATTTTTATACTTTAGCCTCATCATATTGAAAGGTTTTTCACATATTAGTTCAAACGTTGTCTCTTCTTTCTTCTCCTCATCCCCTGCTTTGGGGGACAGCCACACTTGCTATATTAGTCAGTTAGATGGTTGTATTAGTCAGGATTCTCTCGGGTAGTGGTTCTCAACCTTCCTAATGCTGCAACTCTCTAATACAGTTGCTCACATTATGGTGACTTCCAACTATTAAATTATTTTGTTGTTACTTCAGAATTGTAATTTTTCTACTGTTATAAATTGTAAGGTAAGTATCTGATAGGTCCAGTATCTGACATAGGATCTCTGGGGGTCATAACCCACAGGTTGAGAAACCATGCTGTAGAGTAATAGAATGAATCTCTCACTCACACATATATACGTACATATGTATGGGGATTTATTAGAATGACTTACAGGGTGTAGTCCAGCTAGTTCAAAAATAGCTGGCTATGAATGGGAAGTCCAAAAATCTAGTAATTGCTCAGTCTTGGAGGCTGAAATCTCAGCTGCTCTTCAGTATATGCTGGAATCCCTGGAGAACTAGGCTCTAACACCAGTGAAGGAATGGACTTGCCAGCAAGGTGAGGGGAAGCAAGCAAAGAGCAAAAGCGTCCTTCTTCGTGTCCTAATGTAGACTTCCAGCAGAAGCAGTGGCCCAGATTAGACCTGATTAAAGATCTGAATTAAACGTGTGTCTTCTTCCTTAAATGTTCAAACTGGAAGTAGATCTTCCTACTTCAAAGTAAGCCGAAATTCCTCACAGGTGTCCCTTCTGTTTGAGGATTTTAGTTAATTCCAGATGTAGTCAAGTTCACAACCAAGAATAGCCATCACAGGGATGCTCCACAAGTCTCCCTGAATCTTTCTGCTTTTAATTCATCTTCATTAATCTCTTCCCAAGACTCCAATGTCTTTCTTCAGGATTTTTCAATCTATGTTCTACCTGGTAAAATTTGCCTTTGATTCCTCACAATAACATTTCGTTTTGGTTTTTCTTTATTAAGAATTTTTTTTATTCATATTTTATTTACTTACTTTATTTATTTATATATTAATATATAATATCATATATTATAATAATATATTATAGTATAATATATTATTATACTATAATATATTATAACATATATTATATATTATATATAAATAATATAATATAATATAATATGATATATGATATAATAATATATAATAATATAATATAATATATAATAATATAATATAATAATATATATTAATAATATGATATATTATTACATACTTTATTCCTCCTCTCTTCCCTCTTCCTCCTCCCCTCCAGCCTCCCCTCCCCAACTTACCCACATTCCCTCCACTGAAAACGTAAGGCCTCCCATGGGGAGTCAGCAAAGCCTGGTACATTCAGTTGAGGCAGGTTGAAGCCACTCCCCCTGCATCAAGGCTGTGCAAAGTGCCCCACCATAGGTAATGGGCTCCAAAAGGCAGGCTCATGCGCCAGGGATAGATTCTGATCCTTCTGTGAGGGAGCCCCTTAAGCAGACCAAATTATATAACTGTCTTGATTATGCAGAGGGCCTAGTCCAGTCCCATGGAGGCTCCACAGTTGTTGGTCTAAAGTTTATGAGTTCCCACTAGCTTGGTTTGTTTGGTAGGTTTCCCTATCATAATCTTGATACCTCTTACTCACAGAATCCCTCTTCCCTCTCTTTGAATGGACTCCATCTTTGTAATTTTTCACCTCTGAATTTCCCTTTGGGCTTCTATTTAAAATTTGTATATTTCTATCTGATATTTCTGCCTTGATTATTATTAGTATTTTTTTTTGAAAAGTTCTTGTTCCTTTTAGTTTTCTATTGAAAACCTGTTATTTAGAGAGATGGCCTTGAGGTCATAAAAGTGGGAGAGCTGCTTCTGTTCTCACCATCTCAGCACTTAAGAGAGCAGACCCTGCACCTTCCCTGGGTGAGCCATCCCGGAAGTTGTGAGCATGGGAAAGTTGTCCCCACTACTCCTCTGTCACGTGGTGGCATGGATGGGGACAAATGCCTCCCTTTTACCCCTTGTGCCTCACCATCTGCTACAGATGATGGAGCTGACCCTACCCCTTACTAGCTACAGCACTCAGGAAAGCAGGTCCTGCTCCTTGCCTGGGCAGCCCAGTGGAGCTGACCCTGTTGGTAAAGGTTTGGGTAAGCTGACCCTGAGGGTGTGAGAGTGTGAGATAGCTGGCCATACCCACCTCATCTGCCATGTGGTCATCAAGGGAACTGACTCTCCCGCTTACCAGCTCAAGAAAGCTGACCCTGTACCTCACTCACCCTGGCAACACAGTAGAGCTGACCCTACTGAACAGGTGAACCAGTCCCGAGAACCTGAGCATGGCAGATTGGCCCTGTCCCTAATCTGCCATATGACGTGGGCTGGAGTGATTACTCTCCCCACCTCTTGCCCCCTGTGGCAGGTGGGAGAACTGGCCCTGAGGTTAAAAGAGCAGGAGAGTTGTCCCTACCACTCACCAGCTGTAGCACTTAGGAGAGTGACCCCTGCACATAGCCCACACACCTGCACATAGGCAACACAGTAGAGCTGGTCCTGATGCTCCAGGTGTGGGAGAGCGGACCCTGAAGGTACTAAAGCAGGAGAACTGGCCTCACCCTTGCTCATGGCTGCAAGGGGTGAACTAGCCAGGGCAATGCTGGAGAGCTCACCCTGATGGTAAGGACAAGGGAGAGCTGGTGATCTGACCAATCCTGCAACTACTGAGGCCCAGAACCATGGTTATGAGTTAGCCCACCCCAACATCTACCCCATCTATGATCTGCAGGAGCATGTGAAGAGGCCAGTACTGCAGACCCGAAGCTGCAGGATCTCCAAGGCACAGGGCAACACACGACATAGGATACCTGAGAGGAGTCCCAGTGAGGGTGTAGCATCAATAGCATAGCAGAAACTAGAGGCCTAGAATCAGACCAATGACTCTTTGCTATGAACACTCACAAGTAAAGGTATACGGACAAAATGGTTTATTGTATGACTCACTGTGTCACAATACAGCTTCCATGATGAGATTTTTTTCTTTTCTTTTTTTCTCTTAAATTTTATTTTATTTGGGGGGAGGTTGCAAGGGCGGAGGACAGATATAAAGGGATGGGGAAATGAATAGGATTGAGATACATCATGTGAAAAACAGAATAAATAAAAAGAAAGTTAAAAGAAACCTGTTATTTAAATTCAAACAGTGTGATAATAGGAAATCGGGTACTCTGTTTTGCTTAGGGCTCACTCTTTCTGTTTTGAGGGTTTTCATGGGCTTTGTCTATGTCACCCTTTAGTCACATCATAACACTTAGGTTGCCTTACATCTTTCCAGGCCATGTGCTATCACCTGTGTCTTTGTAGAAGCTTTTCAATTCCTGCATATATAAAGTTGCTTTCCAAAGTTTTATCTTTTAATACCTGACCTCTGAAATGAGAAAGAGGGGGGGGGACAAACTGTGTGAAGAGAACGTAGTACTATATATTTCTTGTTACTTGGAGGGTAGGGTTGGCAGCAATGCTGTGGATACTAACAATAGTGGTAGTGGCTTCCTTGCCCATAATTTTGGAGTAGCAAGCAGCAGTCATTATGAAAGAAGTGCTCATATATTTGGTATTTTCCCCACCATGATACCTGACAGCCACTTCAGGAATTCTTGCACAGGTCTAAGATTAGAACAAGGGATGTGTGACATGAACCTGCTAGTGTAGGAAGAACTGTGGTTGATGAAACTACCTACCACGTATTGTTATCTGCTTCCCAGGGAAGTCACAGGCTTTCTCCAGCTGCATATCTGTTCCCCAGAATTCCTCAGAGCAATTATGTCAGGCCATTTGCTAGTGTGATTGCTGTGTATATTGGCCAACAGATTTCTGGCGAATCTAACTTTCCACTGCCTAGAGAGTCCTCTGCTCTCCTTATATTCATTTTTACTTTAGACTATTTATTTCTAGAACAAACTTGTCAGTTTATCTGAAACTTCCTGCGATCTTGCCTAAAGTTTGTGAAATCCAGGAAATAATTTGGGGAGAAGTGGCTTTTTAAAATGTAACGTTGGATACAGAGGTATTAATTATTTTCTTCTAAAAGTTAGTTAATTCTATTTCATTTTTATTGTCATAGGTAACAAAATTAATAGTAGCAGGGTCCTTGCTGTTGTTCCCTTTGTGGGTGGGGGCCAAGTAGGCGCAGAGTCAAACCACACAGACTCCAGGAGAAGGTTGAAACAACAAGCTCAGTTTATTCAGGAAGAGGCAAGCCTTATATACCCTCCACCCTAAGCTGGGGGGAGGTCTGATGAATATGCATCTACTGGTGTGACATAGCTGCCTCTCATTGGTCCAGGTCATCTCCAGATCATGTTTCAGCTGCTGTTGCTAAGACCATCAGGCAGACCCAGGCTGGCTCTGAGAAAGTATCTTTTTTACTTGTTTGGGCCTTCTAACCCTAAAGCCCGTTAGGGATGAGTCATCCCACATAAAATGACTTATCAAAATATTTCTAACAAAAAACAGAATCTACTAGGGATATTATTTTTCAGTGATGGGGATTTTCATGCTCTAGGAGATGAGTGGACATCCTGACTCCCATGCACATATGGCCAGTACTCACTGGAACTAATGTGTTATATGAGAAAAAAATGACATGGAGGAAGGAGAGTATTGGGTTGCAAATAGAAGGAGTTCGAAGATGGAAACAGAAATGGTAGCTAGATAGCCTCATATTTCATTGGATAGATGTATGAAATTCACAAAACTAAAATAAATGGTAAAAAGAAGTGTTGTCTTGCTCTTGCCTTTTAATTCATAAACAAGGTATATAACTTCCTCCACCAGTCTTTCAAAATATTCCTGTGTTGTGTGCATTATTGGCCTGTAAGCTGAGGTAGAAACATCACATTCTGAAGGACTGCCTAGGCTATAGAGTGAAGCCAAAGCCAGCATCAGCTATTTACTGAGACTATGAGTCAAAAAGCAAGTGAACAGGGGCTGAGACTGTACCTCAGAAGCACAGGGTTTGCTTGGCATGCATGAGGTTCTGAGTTCAAACCTCTAGTATTGAATAAAATGAAATGCAGTTTCTCACCCTGCTGATTTTGTAATAGAAGCTTTGTGTGTATTTCTTGTATTTATTTGTAAGCATTTTGTTTTGACTGAGTGTGCCAGAGGTGGAATACATTTTGAGCTTTATTTTCTGTTCCTATACTATTCAAATGTAAAAATATTATTTATTGCATTAAATTTATATTTGGTGATTTTGCTAACATCATTTAATAAGTCTAAAAAGTTGTTGTAGACCCCTTAACATGTTCTTTATAAATATTGTGTACAGATGTCTACACAATTTGCCTCTGTTGAATTCTGAACTTCACTTAGTGCAGTGGCTCACACTGCCAGTAAAATGTTAAACAAGGTGTGAGAATAGACATCCAAGTTTGCTTCTGTTCACATAAAGACATGAAGGACACATACTATTAAAACTACTCACCATTGAAAAGTAGGATTTTGGAATAATCTGTTCAGCATATCGAAGATGGAAGTTCATCTACTTGTTTTGGCCCTTGTATCATTAAATTCTGCATTTAATGAAATATTTTAATGCCCTTTTCTCCTTTTCTCCTAGCCTTTCTCACTAAGTGTGTCAATAGGCTTAATTACTCTGATTAATTTTTAAATGCATATTTTAACATATAACCACTGAATGATTTCCAAATGAAGACTGAAGCATTGTGTGTGTGTTTATGTAAATATATATATATATATATATACTTCTGTTTTAAATATGACAATTTCTAGTTTATAAGACAGGGTGGTCTGTTGTGCCCCTTAAAAATCTTAATCACTTTCTGGAGTTAGGAGTACTCTGTCCTTAACAAATAAATTGGCATATGTTCCTTGCTATATTTTCTCCTGGGCTATGGATAAGCCTAGCAATCAAAGGTTTTCTCTTTTCAGTTTTGATAGCACAATTCAACAGGGAAAAGTGTAGATTTAATTGCACTCTAACCATAAACCGTTGAGTCTTGGGTTTTTTAGAACAAGTGAATTTCCAGTAAAAGTGCAACTTGCTAAATAGATATTCAACTTCTCTTTATCGGGTTTTTTTTTTTTCAGTATTTTGTTGTTTCTGAGTGTTGCTCTTTTTGTGGAAGCAGTCAAATTTATTGGCATGCAGTGGATGATGATAGTGTATTCTTCTGCAGCGTGATGGGGAACCTTTGCAATTTTGACGTTGGGGTTCATATCCTCTTCTTGATCATGACTGCTAAGTGCTTATCCATCTTTTCAGTCAACCAACTTTGGACTAACAAAATTGTCTAGTGATCGCTCTATTTCATTTAATTGATTTCCATTATAATTTTTTTTACTGTGTATTAACTGCTTTGGACTTAAATTATTTTAATAATTCACTATTCTCAAAGTTAATCTCAAGTTATTGACTTTAGACCTTACTTTAGCTGCTAAGATTAGAATTTAAAACTAGAAAATTACTTTTAAATTCTGTTTTAACTGTATTCTAAGTGTACTGACAGTTTTAAACTATCAATCACTGAGAAATACTTTCTAATAGATCATGCAATTTAATGTTTGACTTTTAAAGGTGTCCTCTTCAATTCCAAACTATTCAGAAGTTATTTAAGGTTTTTCTGTTTATATTAAGTTTAATTTAATTTGACTTACATAAACAATAGGTGCTCTATGCCATAGGTGCGATGGAATTCATCGGGAAGGTCCTAGGGCAGAAAATACGGTCACATTGATTGTTTCCTCAGCCCATGAAAACTAACCCTGTAAAGTACAAAAATTATTGTTGTGATGTTCTTCCAAAGACCTTCATTCTAGCAATTTGATAACATTGTTCAAATCAATATCACTTCTGATTCTTATCTAAGTGATCTGTTAATGTTTTAGAGATAACTATTTAAGTCTATAATTACAGAATTACTTATTGATTCAGTTTTGGCTATTTTTACTTATATATTTTCAAGTTCCATTATAAATACAATTTTAAATTGCCACATTTACTTCGAGAAAGAAATATTTGTCATTATGAATCTCTATATATCTCTGCTTGTAGTGTTTACTTGAAGTATTGACTGTGACTATAACATACTGTAATTGGAAATACCTTCAGATCTTTCTAGTGATTCCCACCCACATGTACCTTTACTGACTAAGAGTTTAGCCTAAATGTTTTTATATAATTAACTCCATTCTTTGTGGCTAGAACTTATTTATTTCTTATGAAAAAACTTTGGTATTTATTCACAAATTTCCTCATAATATTATCTGTATTCATAGTTAAAGTTATGTACAGAATTATAATTTATCTGTAATAAACTGTTCATTAAGTCTTCTTTACCAAATGTTTGAATTCAGTAGAATATATTTAAAGTCTTATTTTAACACATTCTTCTTTCCAATCACCTTTTGAAGCTGTGTAACATAACAATATACTTAATACTTTAAGATCTATGACATTAATATTTTAACAAAACAGGATACTTTGAAAGTTTTTTAGGGAGAATTACTCCACTTTTTAATATTTATGCTATAATTTTACATATAACACATCTATAGATATTATAGTCCATTAATATAATATTAAACTTGATACTTAAATAGTCATATTTGTTTTAAAAATATGTACCTACTTATGTGTCGTCCTTATTTCATATTATTTCCTGAAACTTAATGTTTCATTGCATATCATTCCTCTTAAATCTGTAAAAGCTTTCCAAGGCTGTGTTGCAGTCTGCTGGGACAAATTTGATTAGTTTCACTTTATCAGATTATGTATTTGCATTAGTTTTATTTTTGGAGACTATAATTGCTGAATATAAAGTTCTTGACTGAGAATTCTTTTTTTTTTTCAATACGTTATAAGTGATATTTCATTGTTCCCCGCATGCCACGGACTGAGGAAATGTCAGCTGCCTTTGATTCATTGTTCTCTCTCATATCGTGATTGATTTTTCAGTGGTTGCTTTCAAAAATTTCTTTCCATTTTTATTCTTAGCATTTTCTTGATATTTGGTGTACATACTATTATTAACAGTATTACTGTATTCATTCCATTTGAGGTCATGTTATTTATTTTAATTTTACTTACATTTCTGTCTATACTAGAGAAATTGTGTATACTTATACACATATGCATGTAACAACAATTAATGAATAAGGCCAGAAATTTGAAAGAGAGCAAGAAGAAGTATAGGGGAGGGGCTGGAGGGAGGAAAGGGAAGAGAAAAAATGGTATTTTAATTTTATAATAATTATATTATAATAAATATTACAGTAATATATAATATATAAAAGATATAAAATGTAAAATATAATATATATGAATATAAATACATAGAAATAATTATATTTTAATCACAAAGACAAAAGAAAAAAATAAATGTAATGAGGGCCATAGTAGAGAATTTAAGTTGTGTTTAAGTAGTAAGACTCACATAGTCTGTAAGTAGAATAGAGTGTTCAGGATGATTTATTTGAATAGCTACTGAAATGTGAATTTTTTTATTCACTAAATTTGATCATTGACAGTTTCATATATGCATGTAATGTGTTCTGATTGCTCTCATTCCATCCTTTTCTGTCTCCCTTCTACCCCTGCTCACCTGCCCTCCCACCATGACTTTATAGGTATGAAACTATTTAGTGGAGCCTGTTGTGCCTATACTTGTGGGTATACATCGGATAATGAGAGCTCCCCCTCTGAAAAACCAGAATTAGCCAATAGTTTAGCAATGAGAGGTAGTGTCCCATGATTCCCTCCCTCATTTGTGATTCAGTATGAGTGCGTGCAATCTTGTGTAGGTCCAGAAACAGTGACTGCTCTGAAACCATTATTGCAATGGTTGTCATACCTACAAGATAGTACTTGGAAGCCTTTCTAGGTTCCTCCAACTTTTACTTTTATGCTGCTTCCATTCTGTCATATTCCTAAGAGAGGTGGGTGTAAGTGTCCTCTTTGGAGCTATGAACTCAGTCTCACTTAATTTTAAGTTTCAAAGAGAAGGCAGAAAGAATTCAGTGGATCAAGCCTTTATGCCGGTTTGGAAAATAGTGTGTACTTGAGATCAATCAAACAGGTAAGGAAGTAGTGAGAAGTTTATAGACATAGAAGACAATGTATATAAATTAACAATCTACATGTCTGTATAAGACATGTAGAATATGTACAGACATCAGTGTCTAGAAATACAAAACAATCAAGAATGAATCATAGTCAAGCAGTTATTTTTAAGTAGGCAGGTAGCTGAGACTAATCTGTTTTTTTTATTATTATTATTACTATTGGCTTTGACTGTGTGGATGTGTGAGTTCAGGTACGTTTTACCAATCTTTTGTCAATTCATTTTCTTGTCTATCAGAAATAGTTTATTTACTTTGGAATAATGACAACCTTTTGTTCAGGAAAACAGCATTGTGATAAGCGCTCAGCCATCTAGAGGACTTAAACACAAAGAAGCAAAGGTACCTAAATTGCTAAGATTGTATAATTGCACATGTATGAACATTAGTTATATATAACTTCTATTATATAAATTATTTCACTGACAACTGAATAAATTATGTAAAATATATCAGTTATGTAATTACAAGAGCCAATGAGAATGAGATTTGTGTTTTACACTTGTATACATTTGGTGGACTGCTAATGCTCTCTTCAATAACACTCACTCTATAGTGGTCCAAAGAAAGCCTGGAAGGTTTTACATCATGTTCTAATAAGATAGTAATATATATATTTTATTTCTGTAATGAAATTTTCTAAAAGTGCTTTGTGTTCTTTTTGATTAAAAGGAACTAATTTTACACATGTGATCATTGCAAAGACTTCAAACTGAAGACCATTGAAGGTTTTTCACTGAGAATTTTCTCATCTATTTTAAATTTCTCTATTTAATTTTCACAAGGACTGCCTTTATTTTACTGTTAGAGCTGGCAATACTGACTTAAAATTATCTACCTAGAGATATCTTTTATTATAATACATCTACTTCCACTTCTGTATTTATATTAATTCTTAGGGGTTTTTTTGGTATATGATTGAACTGAAAGTTCAATCAGGTGACTGTCTAAGAAGAGGTCACCAGTATATTAATATTTTAACATTTCCCTTAGGCAAACATTAAAGCTATTGCCATTAAGTGAAGGATTTAGGAATAAACTGATGCTAGATACGATAAATATCATTGTAATGATGGACAATAGCACTATTTTGCAAGGATGTCAGCCAGAGTATTTATTACTTCTCTTTTTATATCATTGAGACATGAATTATAAATGATTAAGCTCTCCTTAAGATAGGTATATTACATTAGAAATTAAAGTATTTTATGTGTTCCTATTAAAGGGGCAGAGCTATATAAAGATTCCTTGTGATATTTCAAAGCTGATGAAATGTTGCCATTTTGAAACAATAAATAAAATGCAAAATAATAAGATTCTTTTCAAATAAGTCACTGTCATGAAAATTATTCTTTAGTTGATTTGATTGCCTAACATGCTTATATAAAGGAGTTGAAAATTATGCATGCGTTGCTGATATTAACTGTATAAGCTGTTCACATAGAATTGTTACCTGACATAGAACTAATAAGTTAGTTCAATGCATTTATTGTATTAAAGCATATTAGTCATGTCACAGATGATTTCATTTTTTTCAATGGTATACATAAAAGCAATTTTCTCTTGGGGGAAAATGATTACTTTAATTTGATTCTGTATAACTTCACTGTCTTTGTTATCACTGTGGAAAATATGAGCAGGGAAATGAGTGAAGACAGTTGAACATCAATGGAGAATGGGAGTGGTAGGCTCTGATGCTGCTCACCAATGCAACATCTACACACTTCTGTTGTTCTCTTTATTAGCATATTTTGTGTGTGTGAATTTGGCCAAGTAAACAATTCTCTATAGGCTCTGGCTTTCCTGAGAGTTATTTGGGGGAGAGTAACAATATTTATAAATTGAGAAATGTATGGAGATTCAATGAAATAATTGTGAAGCACTGTAACTCATCTCTGTAATTTAGTTTCTCTATGTCTGAAGCTTTTTCATTGCTGATATCCTACAACCAGTGGAAATTTCCATACTATAAAACTTTGTTTTATATGAAAGTTTGCTAAAAGTACTACATACATTTGCTTTCAAGTTATTTATGTAAGTTATACAATGATACCTAAATGAATCTTATTAATAAATTTGAATCCCATCCCTAAGATTCTGGGCATGAAAATATTCTAAAATTTAAAAATAATTTCAAATATCAAACACAAAATCCCAAGCATTTCTTTCTATTTAGCAGTCAAAATTAATTTATAATATTCAGCCTTATTATTATGAATTAATGTTTTATTAAAACATAATTTGAAATCAGAGAAATTTCTAATGTCTTTAGAAAATGTCTATTAGAATTATAAACAAATACAAGGTGAACTAATTCTTACCTGGACTCCAGACTTAGTTGGTAGTTAGGTATAGTAGTGAAAATGCAAGACATCTCAAATGAAATCAGAAGCACTATACAGCAGAAGGGTGATCTTTTTAGGACACTTGGTTGATAGCAAGAGTTTCCAGTTTCAGTTAAGGAATCTAGACATCACAGTTGTCCGGCAAGTCATTAAATAAGGGTTTCTTTTAGCAGAAAAAAATTCAAACTGTATCTAACACTGTGGATATAAATCTCTCCTAGCTTGTGGAATTACTAGTCATCAAGTCTTAGGTAAGGTTACTGAAGACAAAGTTACATTCAAGAAGTGAAAACGACCACACAGAAAGCAAAATCAGATAGGAGAAGACTTCAGTGAAACACCAGGCATTTCCAATCTGTGACCTTTTAGCATATATTTTTAGGAAGTTGATGCAAAACCATTTCCACTAAAACATTTAGCAGAGTTTGAGCATATTCTGAACAGATTGTTACCCAACTATTACACTATTATATATAACTAAAAGATTTTCCAGCATTGCAATGGGTGTCAAATTTAAATTTGGTGAGGGACAGGAACAGTGAGTGAATGGTAGGTGTCAGAACATTCTTGCCATAAAAGTTAATACCTGTAGCTTGAGTTTTTCTGGTCCTGCCTGGCCCACAGTCAGGACAAATCTCTCTCACCCACCAGTCCCACAGCCACTCAGACCCAACCAAGTAAACACACAGAGACTTACATTATTTATAAACTGTATAGCCATGGCAGGCTTCTAGCTAGCTGTTCTTATATCTTAAATTAACCCATTCTATTAATCTATAAGTTGTCACGTGGCTCATGGCTTACCGGTATCTTAACATCTTCTCATGGTGGTGGCTGGCAGCATCTCTCTGCCTCAACCTTCCATTTCCCAGAATTCTCCTCTCTGCTTGTCCCACTTATACTTCCTGCCTGGCTACTGGCCAATCAGCATTTTATTTACACAGAGCCATATCCACAGCAAATACCTGTGTTGTATCTAAATGCAAGGACAACACAAGGAGGAGAGTGTAGAGGCCAGAGAATTAGAGATGGTCTGTGAGAACACAATAGTCATAGAGAGTAACTAGTAGAAAAGTTGAAGAAAAAGAAGAAAAGTCATGAAAGGATAGCGGCGTTGTATATGAGCAGAAAACTGGAAGAGAGCATTCAGGAACAGTAAAGAACCATCCTGAGGGAAGAAGGATCCCTTTCAGGCTCATTTATGCATTTAGTCTCCATTCATTTAGTAAAAGTGTAGCAAGAAATGGTCTGTCCTTTCATATAAAGTACACAAAACAAAGATATTGTGGCTTATAATAAACAAGAAAAGCAGAAAAGGAAGAGGCAACATACATAAGCAAAATATATAAGACATGAAATGGAATCAAGTAATTCAAACTTTTTTTGAAAAATGCAAAATGAATTTGTGAGTTTCAGGAGTTAGGAGTTAGAATTTCTAGTTAGATGGGGCCATTTGAAAGATGTTGTTGAGAAAAGCTTTGACAATACCTTTCTGCACAACAGCCATGACTAATATGTTAGCAGAAGAAGAAGGAAGCTGCTCTTACTGAGAAGAGAGTGAATAGTGGAAGAATAAACGATGTCAAAGGAACAGTAGGGATCAAGATCTCACAGGATCCTATGGGATCCTGAAGATGTCCTAATTCTTGTTCCCAGTGAAGCAACTGGTTTCAGCTAGAGGAGTGAGATGGTACTCTGATAAAAGAGGAAGGATATAATGCAAGCAGCAAATTAAATAAGAAACTTACAGAGATGATCAAGGTGAAGGATTATGTCTTTAATGAAGGTGAATGAAGCCCTTCTTGTTGGCTTGGAAGTTGGACGTGAGAGAGACTAATCAAGAATGATTGAGCTGTTTTGCTTTTGAGTAACTGGAATAATGGGGTTACCAAAATTAAGATGATGGATGTGAGTGTAGCAAGTTTAGTTAAAGTCAAGAGCAAGAAATAAAAAGCATATGAATTAGAAATGAATGAAGTTGTTTATATGTGACATGCTACAGACACACGATCATGTGTAAAAAACTATGTCCTTGAATAACAGAAAACAAACTGTTAAAGCTAATGAATTTCATACAATTTGAAGATGCAGAATCATCATATAAACATCACTATCATTTGTGTTTATACTAACAACAAATTATTAGAGGAAAAATTAATCCTATTTACTGTAGCATAACAAATAAAGCCCTTAGGTATGAATTTAATCAGGGAGGTGAAAGATTACTGTAAAAAAAAACTGTATAAGACATTGATCAAAGCAATTTCAGAAGATGCAAATGAAGGAATCACATATTCATAGATTGTACTAATTAAATATTATAGAAATGTCCCTCCTTCCCAGTGTGATCTAGAAAAATCACTGGAATCTCAATCCTTTTCACCAGGTAGAAAAATGATTCTAAAACTCATAATAGTTTACAAAAGACCTTAGATAGCTCAAATGAGCAAAGCTGAGGTGAAAGATGCCCCATTGGGCACTCAAGCAGCATGGTTTCATAGACAG
>CABHPQ010150685.1:3151-13301 GCA_902168405.1 Peromyscus aztecus | reverse complement strand
TGCATATTTATACGCAGGATCTTGACCAGGCCAAAAATGAAACGAAGCACTGATACCTGCTCTAACATGGATGGTTCTTGAAAACATGATGCTAAGTGAAAAAAAGGAAATCCCAGATGTAGTATAGGATTCCATTTGAATGAAATATACAGAACAGGCAAACTTAAGGGAGACAGACTGACATGGGCACAGAGCTTCCTTTGAGGGGCTATTATGAAAGTGATTGTAGTGATGGATGTGCAATTCTGTGAATATATTAAAAACCATTGAACTGTAATATTTAAATTGGTGAATTATTTAAACCACATGACTGAAGCGGTGACCATTAATAATGGCATTAAAAATATCAGCCACCTTTTCGTGGTCTTCCAGGACAAAAGAAGTGACAAGATGAGCTTACACTCAAACCAATAGGCCGAGTTCAGAAATGCTGCCAAGCAACATCTTGGAGTTTAGGGAGCCTGGTGCTATGCCCATTTCTCAGGTGAGGAAATTAAGCCTGAGAGACTTTAATAACATGCTCAAAGCCAGGATTCAGGTTGGGTAAAGACATGCCGCTACAATACCAACCGCAGGGAAAGTGGATTCTTCGCCTCAAATTTAGCCTGAGGAAATGGAACAAAATGAGTCTTTGTGAGACTATAGGGACAGTTGTTTTACATGGCAGGTGGACCCAGAAACGCTTCTAAGACAAGCAGTTCTACTTTGGAGCCAGGTAGACACTTCTGCTTGCTGGGCATTCTGTCCAGGATGGGGACAATGTATTGTAGTAATGAGGTCCTGGCGCCCCAGGTTTGTGCCTCTTGGACACAGGATGCTCTGAGCCTGTCCATGGACCTTCACAAAGCTAGTCTGACTGTTGAGGCCATTTTTGCTCTGTGGCCAGCGAGAATATTATTTATGTACCCACTCTCCCGTCCTCACCTCTTACCTTGCAACCACGTTTGTGCTAGTGAAATCAACCTGGCTTTCCAGGGCACCTACAGGGCCCTAGGGAGAGACAGGCAACCTGAGCCTGTTGGAGTTTCACTGGAAGAGAGGCAATTCCTTTCTTTGGTGATGGGAGAGAGGAAGACAAGACCAGAAAGAATGGGTAATTTGGACGGGTTAGCAACTTTACAGCTTATTTAAGAATGTGTATGTTTTTTTTTTTAATTTTGGTTTCGAGACAGGGTCTTATGTAGCCCAGGCTTTTCTCAAATTTGTTATGTGGAGGAGGATGACTTCGAACTCCTGATCTTGGTGCCTCCACCTTGAGTGCTGGGATTACAGGTGTGCACCACCACTCCATTTTTATGTGGTGCTGGAGACTGAACCCAGGGCTCTTGTGCATGCTAAGCCAGTACTCTACCAACACAGTGCCTTCCAGCTCTTATAAATGAATGTTCCTTCTATTGTGTTACTAAATTTTTAAATTAACATAATAAATGCCTATGATAATAATGTAAAAATGACCTCTACTCCACACTGCAACCTCTCAGTCACCCACTACAGGGGGCAACCTGTCTTCTGTGTCCTTGGGGATGTTTCTAGGTTCTCCCACCCTCTCCTGTCTGCTTGTCTCCCGTCTTCTCCTCTTTTCTTTTGTCTTCACCACGGGAACACACTCTGTGGTGTGAACTGAAGTTCCCAGGGGGGAAAAGCCACACCTGTGTTAAAGACTCAGCAAGGATGGAGCTGGCAAGACGGCTCAGTAGGTAAAGACACCATGGAAACATGGATGCCTGCATTTGATCCCCAGAACCCGAGTAAAGATGGAAGAAGAGATATAATACTACAAAGTCAACCCCTGACCTCCACAGTTCCCTGTGGTCTGTATGTACACACACACACACACACACACACACACAAACACACACACACACACACACACACACACACGCACGCACGCACGCAAGCACACACACACACGCACACATGCATTCATGTACACAACCAATTTTTTTTTTTAAATTCTTTGAGGCTGACTGATTAGAACTTTGTGATTGTGGAGAGTTGGAATGCAGCAAACTGAGAGCCAGATTTTCTTGGGCTCTCTTCGGTCCCATTAATAGCCATTCATTGCCCACCTTTGTGTTGGAACTAACGTTCATTCAACTAACAGGTAAAACCTTTGGGATGTATTGAGTCGGCAGATTGCTAGCTTCTACCTATCCAAAAATCTCAGGATGTCTTCAGATAGTGTCTGGAGCCTACAAAGAAGTTTGCCCAGCTTCACTGCAACTTCCCTACCCGGGTTTCTGCAGTGTGTTTGATTTATGACTTCATTTTGTCCTGTGCCAAAAAAAACGTTCACATAACAGTTTCTACAATGGAATGTGTTATTATTGGGCAGCCGGGATCTGTGCTCACAGGCTGTGGTCATTCACATTTGGTGCAGAATATACCATCCTATCTTTTTGGGGTGTGAGCTGAGTTTTGCGACACCTGCATGGTGTCTCACGCCACAATATAGTCTCTTACCTTGAAGCCTTTTTTCACATAGTTCTGTCTCATTCTGCTTGACGCTGCATCCCATGCTACAGAAGCTCCTTTGCATGTCCACCCAGCCCCCACAGCTAGGCTCTTTAGGCTGTTTGCAAACATATACAACACCAAAAAAATAATCCTTGCACATCCATTGTCGAGAATACAGGGGAAACATGATCAAAATATATTGTATGGAAAAAGCTAATTATAAAAAACACACACTATGTTGAATTCTTAGGGCTAAGCTGATGAATCCTTAGGAGAAATTGCTGAACCTTAGAGAAAAGATTAGTTTACTTTCAATAGAGATTTTGGAAGTGTTCCTGGATTAATTGGAGCGCTCACTACCAGGCTGTGTGCTTGTTTCCACTGGTCCATAAACACGGCATCTCTTTCCAGTCCAGATTGGGATGTGTAGGCTATCAATGATTCTTAAAGAATCAGGTCCTAGTATCATTAACTTATTAATGTTATATGATAAAGAGTAAAGATCTTTGCAGAGGTTCACAAAATAAAGAATGGATGGATTATCCACGTGGGCCCAGTGTCCCAGAAGAAGAGACAGAAGGAAATCTGACACAGCCAGAAGAGAGGAGGCCTCCGTGACAAGCCCAAAGGGAAGCACTGAAAGAAGGGAGATGCTGGGTCTGGAGAGGTAGCTCGACGGTTAAGAGCACTGGTTGCTCTTCCAGAGGACCTAGGTTCGATTCCCAGCACCCACTTGGCAGTTTACAGCTGTTTGTAACTCCAGTCCCAAGGGGGTCCCACATCCTCTTCTGGCCTTTATGTATACCAAGTGTACAAGTGTACATGCAGGCAAGCCAACCAGCCAACCAATGAAACCAAACCATACACATAAAGTTTAAAACTTTTAATAATTTTTTTTAAAAGAAGATGCTACCACGCTAGCTTGGAAGGTTGGATGTGAGGCCATGAGCCGAGGAACATAGCTCAAGAAAATGGAGAAAGGTATAGGAACAGACTGTCCTTGAGACCCTCGGAGGGAGCCTAGCTCTGCCAACATTCGCATGTTGGATTTAGCCCCATAAGAGTCTGGCTTCTAGAACTGTAAGAGAAAACAAACCTTCCGTAAGCCTCTAGGACATTGCTAATTCCTTATGGTGGCGGTAGCCAGCACAGGAGAGAAGGCTTTGTGTTGTGCGGAGGGCAGCTACTGCCTCTTAGCCTCCACATCCTCAGTCATGTGACGCCATCACCCTCTCGCCCGGCTTGTACCTCTCCCCTGCAGTGTGTGAGCCTTAGTGCTCCCTGGCCTCACCTTCTTGGGAAGGCGGCTGATTCCATCCCGGGTTGCAAGCTGGATGCTACAGTATTTCCTCTAGCCACCCGCAGATCTCTCCAACAAGGTGCCAGCAAATAGCATTTTCTTTATCTCGGTTTGCTTCCAACATGCTCATTGTGTCGTGTAGATTGCCTTGGGGACCTCATGTGTATATAAACATTTTCATAGTGTTATTTTGCAGCTCTCACAGTAGAGCACTAAGGGCCCTCTTCTCCAAGGAGGATGTGGGTGGGAGGGGCCCACTCCTCTATGAATTAGGCATAGCTTTTCTGTTCGGTCTCTGAGAGCAGAGTGGCATCTTTCACTTGGTGCTCTCTTGACATCTGGGATGAGGAAGGCAATCAGTGTTCATTGAAGATATCTGTGGGTTGCTAGAAAGGGGTTTAGGGAAGAATAAAATCTGAAGCTTAATTTGTGCATTCAAAGGTTCAGGTCTGGAGGGAAGACAGGGAGGCAACTGCTGGGCAAACTGTTTAGGGCAGTGGTTCTCAGCCTTCCTAATGCTGAGACCCTTTAATTCATGTTCCTCATGTTGTACTGACCTCAACCACAATATTATTTCGTTGCCACTCCATAACTGTTTTGCTACTGTTAGGAACCATAATGTAAATATCTGATATGCAGGATATCTGATACATGACTCCCAAAGGGATCTTGACCCACAGGTTGAGAACCATTGGTGTAAAGCCTCCTGAAGGCAGATGTATTGTTGAAGGAAGTCTGAGGTTTACAAAGACATGAGGCTACAGGATGGAAGCTCACCTTGGTCATCTTTAGATGCCAGAAACACACACATGCACACACCCCAACCCACACAGTCACATACACATACACTTACAAACACACAGATACACACACATATAGGCACAGATAGACAGACAAGCAGACAGACACACAGACAGACAGAAAGACATACACACACATATAGGCACAGATAGACAGACAAGCAGACAGACACACAGACAGACAGAAAGACACACACACACACACACACACACACACACACACTCACCCGTACCCCCAGCGTCCATGCTCTGGGCTTACCGGGTGAAAGCTCAGTGTGTCTGCTCCCCAAATCACCTGTTAAAATAGTCCCGGACTCCCTCACATTCTTTCTGGCAAACAGTACTGGCCAGGCAGCAGATGACAGACTAATTATCCCAACTATCAGAAACTTCCTCCATGTCTTTAATGTACCTTGACGATCTGGTGGCTTGTCATTCGGAGGCCTCTTAATTGGCTACATGATTGACACAAATGTGGGGGATTTTTATTTTAAGAACTGAGGCAAGCCTATGTCTTCAAAGTTAGATCAGTTATATGATGCCAAGAGACCTAGTTTGCACCCACCATGGGCTAGAATGTGAATTTTAGAGTGACTGATCCTAGGTAGCTAGCAAGAATGACAGCGAGAAAGTGAAGTCTTTTTTTCTGGGTTCAATATTTATCTCTCACCAAATGTTCCCCCCAGTCCTAGGGTGTCCTGAATTCCCCTTGCAATGAATGATACCATGAAAAGACCTCTTGTATCTCTTGGGCAGATGTAACCTGACACTTTGCTTTGTCTGGACTTCATCAGTCGGGTCTTTTGGGATTGCAAGTGACAGAAATTTAATTTTAATACAAGTCCAGGAGTTGAGCTGTTTAAATTCTAGCTGTCCACGGGTGCACAAACAGTGGTGGCAGCCCCTGTCATTGTCTGTTTACTCCTCTGACTTCCCTCTGGGAAGTTCTTCTCTTCCTGGGTTGGTAAAGATGACCTCTGGTAGTGCCATCCTTACAGGACCCTAATTACCCATGATGCAAGAGAATCAGCATCTCTCTCAGGATTCAGGAGAGCTCAGCATCCATGGAAGGCACTTATTGGGCCTGCATGAGTCACGTGTTCTTGTCCTGACACAGTCACTCGAGGCAAGAGAATGGAGTCAGTTCTACGGTTGGCCAGGCCCCGGTCATGGGATTGTTAGGGCCCAAGATGGCTGTGATTGGCAGTCCCACCACATGAGATGGGAAAATAACTTCTCTCAGTGACCCCGGGGGGGGGGGGCAACCCGACCAAGAAATCATTTTCACAGACACTAGAACTGAAAGGCGGTCCCTGGTAGATCCTGTGTTTACAGTTTTCCCTGTGGAATCTCCTCTCTTGATCTGGCAGTGTGGCCCGCTAGGACAGGGAAGCTTTGAGTTTCAGTTGTGCTGGTTCTGAATGTGTGAAAAGCTGGGGCTACTTTGGTCTACAGTAGCCTGCTGGGGAGGGTGTGGTCTAGTTCTTTGGGACTGGAGCTGATTAATGGAGGGGAGAGCAGACCTTTTGTAAGCTTCAAAGAGAACATGTCTTCATGTGAACTTTCTCCCCTTTCCAAACGTGAGCCACTCTGCTGAGGGTGTCAGTGGGTTCTGAATTGGAGGCGGTATGGATAGCCTTTGGAAGCTTGCACTTAAGTTAAAATGGGTCCTTCATTGCTGGGCTACCATAGCTCTAAAATCCTCAAAGATCTTTTGGCTGTTGCTCACGTAAAGCTCCCTTTATTTATTTTGCAGAAACACTGGCTAGAAAGACGCTGGCAAGGTACTGATCTGGATCCCCACTTGAAGCTGGAGGTCTCAGTTTGAATCCTGAAGGAACGCTGACCCTTTCCCCTCCCTGCCAACCCCTTTGGCAGATTCCATTGCCAGAGGACAGTCTAGAGATCCAAATGCTCTTTATCTGGAGCATAAGTTAGTCCTTAGCTCTGGCACACAGAATTTGCCTCACTTCCTCTGTAGCCATTTAAATACTAAAAGACTGCTTTTGGATTTCCTCACACTCCTTTCTCCTCCTCCTTCTCCTCTACTTCCCATTCCTCAGCTAATATTCTTTAGCTCTGTGTGAATTTCTTTGCATGCTCGTGTTCACCTATTCATCACCTAACACGTGGGCGGCATCATCACATGCGTTTTGTAGGCAAGGAAGTAGTCATACAGAGTTATGGGGCTGGGAGGGTTACCAAGGGGGCTGTCAGAGTGGGCGGATACCAGAGCTCATGCTCACAACCTCAGCCGACCCACGATTCCTTTACCAAAATCCGCATGAACCATATGTTCAGAATAACCTGAAGACAGTCGATGGCCCTGATAAAGCAGAACAGCATTTTAGGGACGGTGAAGAGGAAGTCTGAATGAATGCCATCTCAGAGAGGATAAGGAGATGAAAACTGCATCCCTGTGGACCTGGTCCTAGCTCTAAGAGTGATGCTGAATGTTCTGGCCTGAGAAGAGGGCTCTGGGATGCAGTGATCACAAGATAAAGCCCAGGAGACAGGTCTGCGTTTTATTCTAGACCATACCAAAGAACTAAGGTAGATGTTGCATTTTTTGAGACCTGGGGATACCCTTCAGCCCCACCCACCTTAAAGAAAAGTTAAAAGAACCAGATGAAATGACAAGATGTGGATTTTTGAAGCCTGAAGGAAAACATCACTAATTGAAAATACCCAATTTTGCTTTTAGGTGAACGACCCACATTTTCCAGTTTCTGTGGGCAACACAGACTTCTGGGACTTCCAAAGCCAAGCCAGAAACCTGTGTGATGACAGCTATGTGCCAGGACATCCCATAAGGCAGTGAGGGTGACAAGGGCCATTTTAGCTGGTGAGAAACTTCCGTCTTTCCACATTTGTGTGAACAGATGCGTTTATCCCATCACCTTCGTGGAGGGTTCTCAGGGGCTCGACTCCAGGAGCGCTGGTTGTGAATTAATCTCCGTGTCTGGAACAGCTCATTGTATTTGTTCTCTCTTCTCCCATTGAGGAAATTTAGCTTGCCGTAATCTAACCACTTATTCCAGCATATGTACAGATGACTCGTGGCCAAGTCTTCCTTGGTTTCCCGTGGCTTTCCCCCATGCAGGATAAAGTAAAACCCCCTCGACTTTTTCAGCATCTAACAATCCGTTCTGTGATGGTATAGATGGATTGACAATTTGACAGATGCTCGAATCGCCCAGGAGACAAGACTGTGGGAAAGCCTTGAGGGATTATCTAGGTTGAGTTCATTGAGCTGGGAAGGCCCACCCTGAATGCGGGTGCCACCAGTGCGTGGGCTGGGTCTCAGACTGCATAAAAAGGGGGACGCTAGCTGATCACCAGCTTCCTGACTGCCACTAACACAATGTGATCCGCTGCCTCAAACCCCTGCCACCGTGACGTCACCACTGTGGACTCGACTCGAGCTGTGAGCCAAGTTCCTCTTGAAGTCACTTTTTGTCTGTCAGCTACCTTGTCGCAAAATACCCGCTGTTGATTTATGGCACCATCCTCTTTTCTTTCTTTGCATAGGAACTCTTTATCTTAGCTTAAAAAAAAAAAAATGAGTGCTGGGGCTGGCTTTCCAGAGCTTTGCACACATAATTCAGACAATCTTGTTTTCTGAATTCATGAAATGACTTACCCATTTGGGATCCCAAAAAGTCGTTTGGTTTATAGAATGCCGACATACTGTGGGAGGAAGGGGAAGGGCTTTGGGTATCGGCTCGGCAGAGCACAATTTTAGCTACAGAGGATTAGGCTGTCCATTTAAAAGAAAATTAAAAATAGCAGGAACTTAAACAAGATGAAAGCTTGTAACAACTCTAAGGTGTATAAGTCCAGATGTAGTGGTGCACATCTATCTCTGAACCCAGCACTCGGGAGGCAGAGGTCGACAGGTCACTACAAGTTTGGGTCAGCCCCGGCTATATACCAAGGCCCTGTTTACAGCAACAACAATAAACAAAAAAAGTGTTGGGGGGGGGGGCTGAGGAGATGGTTTGGTGGGTGGCTATGCAAGTACAAGGACCTGAGCCACAGTACCATGTAAAAGCTGAATGTGGTGGCATGCACCTGTAACGCCAGCTGGGACACAGTGGATCCCAGGAGCTCACTGGCCAGCCAGCCTGGATGAAACAGTGAGCTCCATATTCAGTGAGAGACAATAAATAAATAAATAAATAAATAAATAAATAAATAAATAAATAAATACAATCAAGGAAGACTTCCAACACCCAACATCAACTTTTGACCTGTGGGGGGGGGGGGGGGGGGCGCGCGCGCGCGCATGCACACACACACACATTGCCCATCTCTCTCACACACACAGTCTAGAGGCAAGCAGTCAAGGAATGTTGCAGTATGGCCCCCCAGGGTCACTAGGACCCAAACTCCTAATTCTCCTTCTCTTTCTCAGCATGTGATTTCCAGCTTCAAAGTCAGCTCAAGTCCCCAAATAGTTGCAAGTCATTTTATATGAGTTTTAGGCCAGTTACAGAAACTAAACAAAAGACCAAAAGGCAAGTATTCTAACAGCCCATTCTCTTTCAATTGCTTCTAGGAAGTTCCAGACAAAACACTTGCTCACATCTTGTTGACCAAGCTAATTCTGATGGCCATACTTGGTAGTTCTGTAGTAGAGTACCTAAAATCAAATTAGTGTTAGAGAAAAATGTTTTATTGAGATAATTCATACATTATGCAATTCACCCACTTAATATGTATGATTTCATGGTTCTGATGAATTCAGTTGTGCATTTATTGCTTGACAGAGTGAATGGCAATTTTTCATTACCTCTCTACCAATATGACAGGGACCCTCTAGTCATTCTCTGACTGCCACCCTTCTCTCTTTCCTTCCTCACATAGTCTCAGCCTTTGGCAGTCTCTTTTCTACATGCAGGCTGTAGATTTGCCTACTCAAGACATTACAATAGAAGCAGAATCAAACAAAACGTGGCCCATTGTGATTGGCTTCTTCCACAGCATGATCTCACCAAAGTTCATGCTTATTGTAGGGTGCATCTGTAAATTCTTTCTTTCCTTATTTCTTTTTCAAAGTCAATACTCCATTGCATGGATATGCCTCATTGGTTTACAGACTTCTTAGCTGATGGGCTATTCAAACAACAAAGCATGGGCGTTTATAGTCAAATTTGAATGTGAACATATGCTTTTCTTTCTCTTGGGAGTTGGGGTTCTGAGTCACGTGGTAACTGAACACCTAACCTTTTGATGAGCTGTCAGGCTTTGCTGAAGTGTCTGTGCCATTTTATGTTAGCACCAGCAGCACCAGAGGGCTCCCATTTTGCCACATCCTTGCCTCACATATTGTTCTTAGTCTTTGCACGGCAGTGGATGTGGAATTACACCTCATCTACCCGTGGACAAATGATACTGAGCCTCCTTGACTGTTAGCCATTTATCTTTCTTCCTTGTGGAAGCATACCTTTGGATCTTTGGCCCGTTGCTCAAACTGGATCATTCATCTTTTTTTTTTTAATGTTTTTATTTATTTTGCGTATAAGTGCTCTATCTGCATGTATACCTTTATGCCAGAAGAGGGCATCAGATCCCACTATAGATGGTTGTG
>CABHPQ010150684.1:12502-33882 GCA_902168405.1 Peromyscus aztecus | reverse complement strand
ACACACACACACACACACACACACACACACACACACACACTAGCTTGTGAACAAGATTACTATCTTTTGGTATGTGCACTAGCACATTGCTCAGAATGCAATGGAGAATGAAAATAGAAATTTGTGTAAAAAGCTGAAGTATGCTTACTTAAATGTTAACATATATTCTAAATCATTTAAAGGTGTGTAAAATGTAAACTTAAAGAGACTGATATCAAACAGCATTTTAAGTGTATTACTTGAGGATTTTTTACGTCCAGTTTTACCCAATACTATGAACTACTATGCATTTACCGGGGGGGGGGGGCAGGGGGATTTAGAATATACAACGTTCTGTCAGCAACAAATAAATGTCCAGTGTGTAGTCATCATCCTCTATCTGTGCTACCATTTGAAGCAGCACAAGGCTATTTTTCCTGCTAGTAAGATATTGATGACATCACATCTTAGTCACATAATTTGAAGATATATTGGTGATTACTGTTTAAAGGACCAGAGGTTGATAATCTCTCTTATGCTTTGGGACACACAGAATAAACAAAAATACCCCTTTCTCTTTTGTAAGCTTGGTTAGATGTTGTGCTCATTCTGCTGCTGCCAGGACCCGGCCTGGCTTGCTTACCCTAGAGCACACTGCTGACGAAACCATTATGGCAGGAGATGTGGATAGAACCACCAGGGAGAGTTTCCAGCTCTTCATCAAGCTCACCACCAGGCCAATAGAAAACCCAGACATGTTCTGAAACAGCAGAGCGATCTTATCTCCAATACCATCACAGATTTTGTTGATGTCCCTGCAACAAAGAAGTTCCTATGGTTCACTTACACACACACCAAGTCCACACACTACCTACTTCTTCCCTTACCCAGCCATGCGTGTGTTAAGTTCACAGACGTCACTGCCATCAAACCAGCTGATATCTTGTGCCAAAATTGAATGAAAAAACTGTTTTCGAATTCTTGTGGTTTGCCGGGCTGCGGTTATGACCCAGAACGAAATCTGTATGTAGCCAAAAATGAGGGCAGCTGCTCCTATCCCAACATAATACAGAGTCAACCTGAGGGAGGATGATTGGAACATTAGGCAGAAGCACAGCTTTCTCCAGTGATAAGACATACAAAACAAAGACAAGCAAAACAAGACAAACAAAACAAGACAAACAAAACAAAACCCACCCAAAACTACTGAAAATAGAAAAGAAATCTAATATTTGGTAAAATTTATTCTGGAACCTAGAGAATACCTAAAAACACCAATAATAACAGAATGAACAAATATTGAATAGTACTCTAAGTTTCTCTTTACAACATCTAGAGCATATTTTTGACATTATTAGTAGAAATTAGTACTTTAAAACAAGTTTGTTCTGTCTTCTTTCAGTATTTATAATACTTCCAGGTGGAGAAGTTACATTGAGGTAATTTTAAAATAGGTCCAAGTAGAATAGGAGGGAAAAGAAAATGTTACTATTTCCAAAGAACTGACAGAGGATATATATAGGTGTGTGTGTGTGTGTGTGTGTGTGTGTGTGTGTGTGTGCACGTGTGCGTGCGCGCGCTCGCGCCTGTGTGTATATACATATCTATCACTTATTCTAAAATTCAATATAAGGAACTTACGTTAAGGTAATATGTACAAAGGTTAAGCTTTGTGGGTGGCCATTTTAGTGATCATAATAATACAGAAGCGTTGAAAGGAGTTTTAACACCTGTGGTGGTTTGTAATTGGCCCCCATGAGCTCATAGGGAGGGGCACTATTAAGAGGTGTGGCTTTGTTAGAGTAAGTATGGCCTTGTTGGAGGAAGTGTGTCACGTGGAGGCAGGCTTTGAGGTCTCATACATGCTTAAGCCATGCCCAGTGTCTCAGACCACTTCCTGTTGCCTGAAGATCAAGATGTAGGACTCTCAGCTACTTCTCCAGCATCATGTCTGCCTACATGCCACCATGGCACACCATGATGATAATGGACTAAACCTCTGAAAATGTAAGCTACCCCCAATTAAATGCTTTTTCCTTTATAATAGTTGGTGTGGTCATGGTGTCTCTTCACAGTAATAGAAACCCTAACTAACCCAACACCTTACTAGGAGGATAGGTAAGAAACAGGGCTATTTAATAACTACCTATCAGGAATGTACTATGTGAGTGAGGTTCTAGAGCTACAGTCATGTGCATTACAGATATTGATATTCTGGTAGAAAGATAGACAGGATATAAAGAGCAAGAATTTCAGGTGTACTTGAAGGGAGTAAACAAGAGACAGGTCACGGAATAATTGGTGTACATGCATTGTTGGGTGTACATGGGTTGGAAGAGCTAGTACGAATAATAGAATGCTTAAGAAAAGTTTCTTTGAGGAATTAATATTAGGGCTGGGATCTAAAATGTAAAAGAGAGTTAATCATTACAAATCAGGGAGCAGAGCTGGCAAGATGATTCAGTAGGTAAAGGCACTTGTTTCCCAGCTGACAACCTGAGTTTGATCCCTAGGACCAAAATGTAGTAGAAGGAGAGGACAGATTCCCCGGAACTGACCTCTCACCTCCACATGCATGGCATGGAAAGTGAGCAATCCTATTTCACTTCCTGCCAAATAAATTATATATATATATAATATATATATTATATATTATATATATATATATAGAGAGAGAGAAGAGGTCTCTCCTGGGATGGACAAAGCAGAAAAAAAATGTGTGGCACGGCCCAAGAACTTGTTCAGCTAGGTGAAAATGCAGGAGAACATGGCACAACACAGACCTTTAGAGATCATGTACTCTTTCCATTTTGTTGCAAGGGAAGTGAAAGGTCACCAGAACAGCCAGGCATAGGATGGTCCTACATGCTGAACTTTGTAAAAGACCACTCTGGCATCTTTGTGGAGAATGGGTAAAAGTGATAACAATGGAAGCAGGAAGTTACTGCAATGAGTCATGGGAAAGGAAAAGGGCTTAGATGAGAACTGTAGCAGCCAAGGTACAAAAATGTAGAGAAATGCTAAAGGTTCTTACTACTAAGCCTGATGACCTGAGTTTGATCCTTAGAACTTACATTATAGAAGGAGAGAACTAATTCTCACAAGATGTCCTTTGACCTATACATGTTCATAGTGACATGTGTGCACATACACACACAGACAGTCACACACACACACACAATCAATCAATAAATGTAAAAAGAACTTTTAGAAAGTGCATAGAGTCTAGATATATTTTGGAAATAAAAATGATCAGACTAATGGACCTTCAGACAGATAGACAGCCTTCTTTGCCATAAAGACAACCAGAAGACTGTGAGGAAAAACAAACTCCCTCTCTAATCACTTTAAATTCCATATACCTTGAGAAATATGTCCTGCTTCTTGATTGCTAGCCTTGATTGCACACCCATCCCTGAACTTAGTACCCCTCATAATTCCTAACAGGGAGGGAGAATCTGAAAAGCTCTCCCAGCGGGCTTCCTATATCTATGACAATGCCCCCTTTACATGGGAGTCTCCATCTGTAGCACTGTCCTTGAAGCAGCAGACAGCCCCTGGTGACCTCTTTGCTATGGCATAGGTGTTTTGATTTCTCAGTGCTTTGTATTTTGTGTTTATAACAATAAAGCAACTCTTTGTTTAATATACCCTTTCAAACAAAGTGGTCAATAGAACAGGATACAAAGAATGAAATTAGGGGATGACTTCCTGGCTTTTGTTGATTAGTGTGGTCAGTAGAGTGCCATTCGCAGACATGGGGGACTGGGAATAGGACAGATTTTCAGACACTATCAAGAGCTCCGGTTTGGACATATTAAAGGTCCCGAAATGGGAGTTTGGAGACTGAAGGACTGGAGAAGGCACTAGGATGGAGATGGAACATTGAAAGCCAGAGCTTCCAGGCAGAATTCCAACAAACAGCAAAAACCATTCTGGGAGACAAAATACTAAAATGTAGGTCAAGAAAAGAGGGACAAGGACTGCGCTCAGGAATTCTGTAGACAGGTGGTATTTGGCCTGAAGAGAAAGAGCCTGCAAAGAAAGTAAAATGGTTGGAAGTCAAGGGAGTTAAGCACTCAGTAAACCTGAAGAACAAAGTAAGACTGGTGCTCACTGAGGACTTAATACAGACTCGTCTACTACTAAACTTTGTTTCCATCTCCAAAGTGAAATAGTTGTTTGTCTGATACAATGTTCCCAGCTGAGGTTTAAAAAGACTACTCTGTCACCTTAGTTCAGCTCTCTGAACAAAACCCTGCCGTTCTGGTGGTCTCATTTTTGTGCTTCTGTTTATGCCTTTGTTGTTTATGACCAATCCCAAGCATCAAGCTGAAGTGGCATCCAGCGGAATGGTGGTACAAGCCTTTAATCCCATCAGGAGACACAGGCAGGTAGACTTCAGGCTAGCCTATTGTACACAGAGATTTCTATGCTGGCCAGGGATACATAGTCAAACAGACCTTGTGTCAAAAAACAAACAAAAATACTAATAGCTTCCTTTTAAAAAATTGACAAAGACATCCTAAAATGTATGTAGGAGTGTATAGGACTCAGAATAGCCAGGATAATTTAAAAAAGGAAATTGTGCTGAAACTTATTTTCTGATTTTACTTATTTATTAACCAAACAGATACTATAGTAAAGAAGAAAATAGTATGGTGCTAGTGTAAAGACAAATGTATTGATAATTACAAAATTTCAGAGGCTAGAAATTAATTCTTATAGTTCTAGACAGTTGGCTTGTACCAAGTTGTATGGTTGAGAAAGTATAGCCTTGTCTTTAAAAATGTGCTGGGACACGTGAGAAAGATGAGATGAGACCCTTCCTTAGTCACAAATTAACTCAAAATGGACCACAGGTCTACAGGTAAGAACTAAACAATGAAAACTTCTAGAAGAAAAACAGTAACTCTGGGTTTCTCAAAGAATTCTTAAATTCAAAAGCACAATCCATAAAAAATTCGATAAATTGAAATTCATCAAAATGTAAAACCTGTGTGCTCTAAAAGAAGCCTTTAAGAAAATGAAAACACAATGGGAGAAAACAATTGCCTATCAAATCTGAGAAAGAATGTGTACTCAGAATTTATAAAGGACTCTTTCAGCTCAGTCATAAGACAATGTTGCAGTTTAAAAAATGTGTACCTCACAGAGCATCAGTCAACAGGTGCACCCACACACAGATGTACCTACTGAGCCCATAAAAATGATGGAGACTGAGGAAGTGAATTTAGAATTTATTTACCTTCAATTAGTTTGTGTCTATGTAGACACATGTGGCTGTGTCTAACATATCAATAGTGCATGGTGGCACATTCTTGGAACTTTACCCTTGGAAGGAGGTTTAAAGAAGGATGATCACGAATTCAAAGCTGCCCTCAGCTACGTGGAGAATTCCAAGTCCCACCCGTACAGACCATTTTAAACAGAAAGTAAATGAACAGTCAAGGACCAGAGAAAATAGTAGGTGTCACTCTGGTCTGTTTGAAGACTTTGAAAATTTCAGTGAAAAAGTATAGAAATCTAGTCAAGAAACCCAGTAAAGAAGAAACGTTTTAACTCAGCATGTGGTGGTTGATAAAGTCAAGCCTACTATTTACCTCATAATTTATAAAACAGAATGCTTTTATGATTTTTTATTATTCAGATTTTGTGATTGTTAATCTGGATACAACTTAGTCTCAATTAAACTTTGCTACTTTTTAATTTTACTTTAAGAATTACTTGCTTCACTGTATTCATTTAATTCATCTTCCTTCTGTACTTCTTTTTAATGCCTTCCCATTTTTTTCTTTTGTGATGCTGAGTGTCAAACCCAAGGCCTTACAGATGCTTACCTCTCTCAGTAAATTCTATTGCTAGCTCATCTTTTCAAATTTGAAAATCTACTTGAATTGCATTTTTCTATAATAGTTGAAAAGAAAATAATTTTTACAAGAGGAGAAACAAATCCTTTGCCCTCTAAGTGATGTACTGAAGTTCCAGGGACAAAACTTGCATAAAAACACAGATCCTCAAAGCTTTTCTGTTGATAACAATTTTTCCAAACAAAACTCAGAGAATATGACTACTTACTTTTTATTTTTTCATTCTTTTGTATGGGTAAAGTACTTATGTGTATGTTCACACACATACAGAGGCCAGCATGCTGTCTTCCATTGTGCTCCATCTTGTCTTTTGAGACAGGGTCTTTTGCTGAACTAGACTTGACTAGAGTGTCTTGCTAGTGAGCTCCAGGGATCTGTCTGTCTCCCTCTCCCTAGTGCCTGGCTTTAGTGAGGGTGGTGGGGGTTTGAACTCAGTTCCTCACACTTGCACAGCAAGCCCCTTACTGAAGGAGCCTTCTCCCCAGACTCATCTTTATATAGATGGGAAAATTATGTACTAATTATACTATATATGGAATGAAAGAAAAGCACATTTACTTTAATCACTTGTGTATAATATGAACGATTAAGGTTTCCAGTTTTTTTTTTCTTGTAGGTATTGGATAAAGCAGCATGCAAGAGTAGGAACGTAATTCTTCATTTGGACTTACATAATGATATCTTCATTCAGCTTTTCTCGAGACTGAGAACAGTTCTGATAGTTCGCTGTAAAAAAAGTTGTCTTTCTTAATGATAAAGAAAATTAATTAATAATTATCCATAGTGTTTCATAAGTATCCCTCCAAACCAAATACATGATTTTTGTTTGCTTGTTTGCTTTTATAAAAAATGGAATCAATGTCTCTGGGTTCATGATCCTTTGATGCTTATGGTTTTAAAGAAAAACTTTCTCTTTTCTCAAGACATATTTTCCCAAAGTAAGAATAAAAGGTAACATGGACCTTGTAGCTCACAAAGAGAGTTCTCTAGGACACCTTTAATAATTAGCTGACAGACAGCCAGGAGAGTTACAGCAGCACCGTCCCACTTTCTGCCCAAGGTTATGCTTTTTAGAATTAAATTCAGCATGTCCCAGAGAGAGATTTAGAAAGTCCAAGAAATGCAAGTACATGTGGGGAAGTTCTAAAAGCTGTCACAGCAAAAAAATGGACACAAATCTCATTGAAATATATTGGGTTATAACTAAGAGAACCACATAATAAAACTTTCACATAGTCTGGCAGTGGTGGCACATACCTTTAATCCTGGCACTCAAGACGTGGAGGCAGGTGGATCTCTGTGAGTTTGAAGCCAGTCTGGTCTATAGAATGAGTTCTAGGACAGCCAGGGCTACATATAGAAACTCTGTCTTCAAAAAAAAATGCTGACACACATACATAACCCCCCCCCCCAAAAAAAAAACCCGTTTAAAACAATGTTCTAGTTAGAAGTCTTTGATGCAATTTTTTTTGTGTATTTTCTGGAAAAATATCATCTGCCATTAGCAATAACCAATTTCTTTCATAAACCCCTGTAATAAATACTTGGAAAGAACTTCAGACTTCACTGCTCTTCATTTGTTATATCCCATATACTAATGTCTGTGAATTTATTTATATATGAATAATCATTACCTCCATTCCATTTTTGGAATCATGATACATAATTTTAACTATCCCATTTCAAAAAATCATAATTGATGTAGAAAGAGTGAAGATAATAAATCCTAATAGAAATGTTAAATGAGATTTAACTCAGCTACTAAGGATAATCAATACTGCTTCTAAAAGAAGACATAGAAATAGTGTAATCTCAATTTCTGAGATTATATTAGTAGAAGTAGTTTAAGTAAAAGTTCAGTGTTTGCACAAAAGCGAATGGCTAATCAATGCTAGTTACTATTTTTATTTTATTTGTGGCAAATAAATAATCCTCCTTTATTATCCTCCAGAAAATTAACATTAATAATTAGCAAAGCTATTGTTAAAATGTTGAAAGAATGCACCTTAAGTTACTACTTCTCTTCAAAGATTATTTTTATTTTATGTGTATAAGTGTATTGCCTGCATGTATGTACGTCAGATGCCCATGGAAATGAGAAGAGGGCATCAGATCCCCTGGAACTGTGGGTGCTGGGAACTGAACCCACATTCTCTGCAAAAGCAGCAAGTGCTCTTAACCACTGAACTACCTTTCCAGCCCCCAAACACCTCTTTAGTAATGTGTTAATCTAACAATAATATCCAAAACTTACCTAAATACAAACTGCTCTTCTGTTTACCACAGTGATGGTTAACCATGATTGTCACCTTGATTAGGTTGAGAAATGCTGGGAAAACTAGTAAAGCACACTATGTGGATCTGCGAGGGCATTTTCTGGGACAATTGTCATATGGGACAACAACTGCAGGGAAGCCTAGCCCTGAGTGTAGGCAGGCAGTGCCGTCCAATAGGGGACAGGGTGGAAGAAAAGCACAAGGAAGAGGTGGCCATCAGCTCAGGCTTGCTCTGGGCTCTCTTTGCTTCTTAACCATGAGGTAAGCACTTTTGCTTTGCTGTGCACACCACCACACCCATTCCCTATGATGTTCCTCTTTATCACAGGCCCACAGCAGGAAATCACCCCACCATGGCCCAAACCTTCCAAACTAATAGTCAAAATAAAGCTTTCTCCCTTTTAACTTGTTTATGCTGTTTGTTCGTTTGTTTGTTTGTTTGGTGTGTGTAGGTCAGAATGCAAATTGCAGGAGTTAATGCTTTCCTTCTGCTATGTGTGGTGATATTTTATTTGTGCTCTAATAAATAAAGCTTACTTGGAGATCAAAGGAAACAGCCAGCCACTATATTAAACACAGAAGTCAGGCAATGGTAGCACATGCCTTTAATCCTAGCAACCAGGAGGCAGAGATTCATCTGGATCTCTGTGAGTTCAAGGCTACACTGGGAACAGAGCCAGGCATGGTGGTACATGCCTTTATTCCCAGCACTAGTTAACCATAGAGGTCTGGAGGTCTGGACAGATAGACAGGAAGTGATGTAGCTCGGCAGAGAGAGGAAATGAGATGGCAGGGCACAGAAAGGATATAGGTGTGAGTATACAGGAAGTAGCTTTCTCTTTGGCTGAGGATTTCCTAGTGGTAAGAATGTGGCTGGCTTCTTTCTACTTCTCTGATCTCTCAGTTTTTACCCCAATATCTGGCCCCAGGTTCTTTTTATTAATAAGACCATTTAGCAGTTTGTCTTACAACTATGTGGGTCTTGGAGATCAAATGTAGGTCATCAGATTCAGCAGCAAGCACCTTGACCTCTTAGCTGTCTCACTTGTCCTCTGTCAAGTGTTTTGCCACACTGATAAAAAATGCACCACAGCAATATCTATTACGTCTGCACTACCTGTTTCTACCTAAAACAAGTGTCTTACTGCTGTGACAAGACGCCATTACTAAGGCAACTTATAAAAGAAGGCATTTAGTTTGAGGCTCATGGTTCCAGAGGATTTGAGTCAACGATCATCACGTTGGGGAGTGTGGCAGCAGGCAGGCACAGTGCTGGAGCAGTGGCTGAGACCTCACATGTGATCCACGAGCATGAGGCAGAAAGAGAGACAGTCGGAGGGTAGGGGTGGAAGGAGAGAGTGAGAGGGAGGGAAGGAAGGAGTGGGGAGAGAGAGAGAGAGAGAGAGAGTGCTAATTGGAATGGCATGGACTCTTGAAACCTCAAAGCCCACCTCCAATGACACGCCTCCTCCAACAAGACCACCCCTCCCAATCCTTCTCAAACAGTTCCACCAAAAGGGGATCAAAGATTCAAATACATAAGCCTGTGGGGGCTATTCTCATTCAAACCACCACAGAAGGTAAGAATTATAGAATACATAAAACAAAATGAATCCTTCTAAGAAGACTGCCTTATGCTGCTGGGTTTATCACTGAGAGTTGACAATCAGTAAGTATCTACTCAGTGAATTGATGGATCAAAATTCACAACAGAAGTAATTTAGCTTATATCACTAAAATGCAAATGTTTTTGTATGGGGGCACAAAGGTCTTTGTGTCCACAGGTCACTAGGGAAACCAGGAATATTAAACACACAGGGGCCTCTCCTCAATGGAGGAGATAAAATACCTATTTTTCTGCCCAGAGAACTGGGAGTGGATATGGTTAACGACATTTTTGCTATCTGTGGCAGCAGACCTCACCCACTTTTTGCTATAGAGGCAGACTTCACTCAAATCCTCCAGAATGTCTATCACAGACTGTCCCTTTTTAGATTTATTATTAGCTATAAAGCTTACCCTCATGGTCACATATACTTTGTAAAGGAGGGTCTAATTAGTCACACCTTAAGTTTTATTGTGCATCTGGAATTAGAATGACTGTTTCCTGGAAACCTGGAATGAGACTTTTTGTTACCTGGAACTTTTCCCCAAATTGTACACTGTGTTTTAAATATGCTGATAATGAACAGCCTGGAATTAACTCCTCGAAGTCTGATTCAGGTTGACTAAACCAATCAGAACTGAGTTTTCATTCTCATCTCTTCGAAGGTTCATTTCACTGCCTGAACACCTGCAGGGTCCCCATCATTTTTGCACACACATTGTGTGTGTTTGTGTGTGTGTGTGTGTGTTTGTGTGTGTGTGTGTGTATTCACACATGTGTCTGTAAGTGTGTGTGTCCATAGTTCCTGTAAACCACTTCTTTCCCTCTCCCCTCCCCCTTTCTCCTTCATCTCTTGTCCCCTCCCCTCTCTCTTTTCCCCCCTTTGTCCTTTTCTGCCCCCACTTACTCTTACCCTCTCTCCCCTCTCTCTTCCTTTTCCTTTTTCTCTCTCTTTCCACAACCCTTATGTATCTTTGCAGACACATCTTATTGCTGATTTTTCTGAAGAGCTCTAATACAGACTTTGGTCATTTAGTATCAAGTACCATAGACTTAAGTACATATTATACAAATATTGTTTTTATAATGATCTATAAGATCAATGTCTGATTACTATATTTAATGTGTTTGAGTCCCCCATAATACAGAAAGATTTTGAACTTACTTCTGTTAGTTTGGAGTAGGCATCCATTAATAAAATGATCACTAATTTCTCCTAAAACCAGAGACATTAAGGGAACAGTGGCTCCATTTACTATGGATGCTAGTATTCCCAGGGTCATGAGGGCAATGTCCAGATTGTCAGCAAAGCGGAACTGAGAAAACAAAGCATGGAAATGTTGCTGTTGTAAAACTCAAGCAAAACTGCCAACCTGTAGTTCTTTCCACAAAGCAAATGTTATCTAACAAACTGATTATGAGATTAAATCAATCATAAAACCATGGGCATATCTTTATCTATACAGTAAAAAGGAAACAAACAAGCACCCAGTCTTAGCTCTTAAAGATTCACAGCAAGGTTTGAGGAGGGGCTGAGAAACAAATCAGCCCAAACAACACAAACTATACGAAAACATACGTCAGATCCCATGTAGGCATGATTATGAAGCTTCTATTTGGAATGAATTAATATAAAGAGCTTGATGAAAAGAAAATCAACAAATTTTCATTCATCAACATTGTTGCATTGCTGTCACTAACTGTAAACATCCTGCTGGTAAAAATGTGATGAATTATATTTTTGATATTTTTAAAGTTCCTTACATTAAATTTGCCCCCAAACAATGTCTCTCTTGTAAACAAGGGACAATAATGATTTTCAGGGATGTTTGTAGTAAGACAGAGGCCTGAAAGCCAAACATTGAATGCTCTATCTTGTAACAAGTCCCCACAATACCAATCTAAAACCAAACCACTTATTCCCAGAGAGGAGGATTCGAATGTAAAGTATGCTGAGTTGCATTAGATTTGAATAGCACTAGGCAGGATTAGTACATGTTGTGTGTATGCAAACTATTTTTTGTTCCCTCATTGCAATAGCTCAGCAGTAATTATGAAGTAACTGCCATAGCATTTTTTCAGTACTACATATGATAAATAGGTGTCTGCTCCCATGTCGTTCACCAGCATAATGTGCTATTTTATTTTTTAGATTAAAAATTTTGAGAATTTCATATATGGATATATTTCATTTATGTAACTCTCTCTCCTTTCTCTCCCCTCTCCAAGTTGTCTCATGTCACCCCAAGTCCCTCTTGAATTCATAATCTCTTCTATAATTATTATTGTTACACACACACATACACACCCACACATGCATGCTCACATGCATAAACACCCTCCCACACACACACCATACACTACTAAATCTATTAATGTTGTCCACATGTGCATGTGTTTGGGGGGGTGTTGTCTTGTTGATAAAGTTATGCACATTTTGATATTCCTAGGTTTTTACTTTTGAAATAGTCAGAAATTGTTTCATGTGTGTTTTGCTGTGACAGATAATTTTGGTTGTCAACTTGAAACACCTGGGAAGAGGAAATCTCAACTGAAGAACTGCCTCCATCAGCATGTCCTGCAGGCATGCCTGTGGGGGTATTTGCTTGATTGCTAATTAATGTAGGTGGGTACTACCATCCCTAGGCAGGTGGGCCTGGGTTATTAAATAAGTTATAAGAACATGAGTCTGAGAATGAACCTCCCTGGTTTCTATTTCAAGCTTCTGCCTTGAGCTCCTGCCCTGGCTTCCCTTGATGATGGACTATACATACAGATTGAAATAAACTCTTCCCTCTCCAAGTTGTTTTTGGTTATGACATTTATCACATCGACAGAAACCAAGCTATAATAGTGGCTATGTTACTGACAACTAAGCGAACAGATTAGTGTTGAGGGGTAGATCTCTAGGAAGATATGCATGACAGGTTCTATTGCTGTTGAAGGAGAAAAATCAGTAGCCATCTTGAGAGATGCTTCCTCCTCCCCTCCTCCCCTCAAGGTATTTGCTGACCAGCAGTTTTAGAAGTGACCAGAAGTTGAACTTATAAGGCTGGGACAATAAATCTATGTATCCTGGACTTGGCAAAACAAGATATGGGGAGGAATGGGCTCAACTAACCAGAAGTTGAACTCAGAAGGACTGGAACAATAAATCTGAATGTATATATCCTGGGTTCAACAAAAACAGGACATATGGAGTAAAAATTTATATCTCTGTAGATACCCTGAATCCTGTTAGCTATCAGTAACCTCATGCTTATAGTTCATCCAGTAACTTCAAAGAACTCTCTCAACCCTAGCCCCCTCGTCCAATCCCAAGCTGCATGTAAACCTTTCCTACATAAACCCCTTCAAGTGAGTGCTTGGCTGTCCTCCTCCACCTGCTGTGTGGGATGTTGGACAAGAGGACCAAGTCCCAGCCTTGCTTGTTTTGTTATTAAAAAACCTTTGTGTGTTTGCATTGGATATTGACTCTGTGGTGGTCTTGCCTGGGGGTCTTGTGACCTGGGCACAACACTGTGAAGAAACATGATGACCATGGCAACTCTTATAAAGGAAGATATTTAATGGGGATTGGCTTAACGTTTCAGAGGTTTAGTTCATTATCATCATGGCAGGAAGCATGGGTGGTGTACAGGCAGACATGGTGCTGGAGAAGGAGCTGAGAGTTCAACATATTGATCCACAAGCAGCAGGAGACTGTTGCACTGGTTGTGGCTTGAGCATATATGAGACCTCAAAGCCCACATCCAAAGTGACACACTTCCTCTAACAAGGCCACACCTACTCCAACAAGGCCACACCTCCTAATGGGCCAAGCATTCAAACACGAGTCTGTGGGGGCCATACCTATTCAAGCCACCACTACAGTGTTCTCTGAACATAACTCCAAATATATGTGTTGGTATGTTTTATGACAGACAGGATTTACATAACAACTATTTAAAAGCTCTTTGTACCAGCTTTACTTTTGTGAGTCCTATAACTCAAGTATGTGGAATTCAGCAATAGGATTTTAGTATCAAGTTCTGGAGGGAAACTGAGAGCAATGCCAATGTCCTGTAATGCTTGGGGGAGGTCTGTGGGACTCCAATGACCAATAAAATGAAAAGAGACACCAAATTCCAGGCACTGGGCTTTTTATTTGATAGCCTATGCCACCCTGGGGAGGCATTGTTCCCATATTGTAGGGTAACTCAATTTAAAGTCTTTTTTATAAACACACATTATATACACAGACATATATATGTATACACACATTATATACACACACACACAGACATACATATATGTACACACACACCACACAAGCTTCTACAATAGTAAGTTTCCATATGGTGTTTTCAAAAGCCTTTAGTGTTAAGTTATCCCTTCTCAATATTTTCTCTTCTACCCTGCCCTCTCATTCACCTACCCCACTTAATGCTTTTTGCTCTGTTGAAAGCTTCATCATGTCTGACTAGCTTTCAGAGTGCTAGAAGGTGTGATTCCAGCTACTGGGGGAGAAAAGTAATCAACAGTCTCACCCAACTGTAAACCCTGTGAGCTTCAATAACAACTGGCTTGGCAAGATATGTCTTATGGTGCATTAATGGCACGAACATCATGGACATAACCAGCCACTTTCTGATTGGATTTAAGGCCTGCTCTACAAGATGTAACTCATGCCTGATATTGTCAACTGGGCAAAATCCAATGGCTTGGTAGGTTGCAGACTCTAGGGCAGAACCTAATAGTGTAATTCTGATAACTGGATATGACCCCTAAGTTCTATATTTATTCCCATAGATTAGTGCATTTCTCAACTCTCATCAGAGAAACTTCTTTTTAAAGTAAATGGTAATTAATATAGTAACCCACCACTGGCCAATATGATGAGAATAAGAGACTGAGGAATGCTTAGCTCCAAGTAGGACACCTATATTGCACTTCCTCCTTCAAAGGCTTGGGGATTATTGTGGAAGAGGAAGGAGAAACATTCTAAAAGGATATAGTATTAAACATATCCTTTTAGAGGACACTATTTTGCATGACAAGGCCATGGCACACATGAACTCACAGTGTTTGGGACAGCATGCACAAAACCTGCACAGGATCAAGCCAGACACAATCCCAGCATGGATTCAGGAGAGGTCCATGAAGTGCCACCCCTAACAGGAGCTATTGTTAATTGATGGCTTCTGGGAATGGGAGGGTTAGTTTTCTTCAGGGATGATGCCCTTAAGCGGCTACCCATACTCCAATAGATAGCCTTACATCCACACACATACTTGCAGCACCAAATGGACTCAGTGGATTGTTATAAAAGGGCACATGAGGGTGGGAAGGAACAGTGGTGGGATGGGATATGGGAAAAATAGGAGAGGAAATTGGGGACTGATTTGATAAAAATTCATTATATGCACATATGATATTGTCAAAGAATAAAAAAATGTAAAAAGAGGCTATTTGAAAAAAAAGATTTGTATACTAGCAATATACATTAATGCATATATATCAGAACTTTTCCCAGTGTAAACATAGCAAATGTCATGCATAACTGCCCATGTTGTTGAGCAATCTCTGGTAGCATTCATGCCCAGAACTTTATGCTGCTAGAAAGCTGTGCAGATACTGCATGTTTTTATCTCTTATGGTGGAGCTTTGAGATGATTCTTATTTTGTCATTTTGGATGATCATTGTGGTGGTTTGAGTAAGAACGACCCCCATAGACTCATATATTTGAATGTTTAATCACCAGGGAGTGGAACTGTTTGAAAGGGTTAGAAGGATTAGAGGCCTTGTTGGAGGATGTGTGTCACTAGGGGTGGACTTTAAGGTTTCAAAAGCCCACATCAGGCCCAGTGTCTCTTCTCTCTCTGCCTGTGGACCAGGATGTGGCTCTCCACTACCACTCCAACACCATTCCTGCCTGCTGCCATGCTCCCTGTTGTCATGTTCCCTTGCCATGAAGATAATGAACTAACCCTCTGAAGCTGTAAGCAAGCCCCCAGTTAAATGTTTTCTTTTATAAGAGTTGCCTTGGTGATGGTGTCTCTTCACAGCATAGAACACTGACTGTGACAGTCACTATAAACAGAGGCTGTAAATTAACAAAGAAATGTGATCATCCCATGTGCTATTGTCAATTCCTACAATTTCTTTCTTTCTTTTTTTTTTTTGGTTTTTTGAGACAGGTTTCTCTGTGTAGCTTTGGAGTCTGTCCTGGATCTCGCTCTGTAGACCAGGTTGGTCTCAAACTCACAGAGATCTGCCTGTGTGAGTGCTGGGCACTCCTGAGTGCTGGGATTAAAAGCGTGCGCCACCACTGCCTGACTAATTCCCACAATTTCTAACACACACACACTTGCATCCCAGTTTTGCTTACTATCTCAATAGGTCCAACAGCTCGATTTCCTGCTTTTGGCAGTTGTTCTTGCGAAGGTCTGAAAAATAAATATGAGATGGAAAAGGTATGGTATGAACATAATTTGTAAAATTCTCCAATTAACATTTTGCCAAAGTGTGAAATATTACCTTTGGCAGCAAATTTATATTTATTAAATTTCAAAAGCAGATTTAATGACAGAGTGCAAATTTTTTAAAGAAAAGTCCCTGGATATGGGCAGTGGTTCTCTGTAAACGAATACATCTGGAGTGAAAATGTTTAAATTGTGTTAAAATATACATAGTGTATGCCATCGTTGTAACCATTTTAAGTGACAATGAGGCACCAAATGCACCCTTCACACCATCCACAGAACTCCGTTTATTCTGCAATACTGATTCCTCGTGTCTCTTGAACACCTTCCTTGTCCTCTTCCCTCAGCCACCATTCTGCTTCTTGTCTCTACGAACCTGACAACCCTAGATGTCTCATCCAAGTGAAACCATACAATGCTTTCCCTTTTGTGATTGGCATAAAGTCTCCAAGGCTCATTTTGGAATTACTCACTAGCAGGATAGCTTTGAGTTTCCTCCATGTTGCAGCCTATCAGAATTCCCCATCCCCCATTTTAAGGCAGATTGCTATTCTCGCTGTCCCTGTCCCGTTACCTTTTCGAATCAGTCAGCACACACTAGGATTTCTTCCACGCTTTGGCCTTTGCTAACAATGCTTCCATGACTATGAACATACACCTTGCTCTCAAACTTTCGGGTGTGTGCCCAGAAACAGAGTTGCTAAATCATACACCAATCATGCTTTTAATTAAAAGATTCTCATTTATTTAATTTATTTATTTATTTTATTTATTTATTTATTTTGTGTGTGTGTGTGTGTGTGTGTGTGTGTGTGCGCGTGCGCGCGCGCGCGCACCACAGCACATGGATGGAGGACAGAGGATAACTTTTGGGAGTTCTCTCCTTCTACTGTAGGATCCAGGGATTGAACTGAGGGCACCAGTTTTGCCCAGCACGCAGTTTTACCCATTGAGCCACTTCTCTAGCCCTGTTTTTAAATTTTTGAGGAAGGCTGTGTAGTTTCCAGAACGTTCCTAAAAACAGCACACGAGGAGGCTGCTGCTTCACACCGCTTGTCCTTGTCCTTTAAGACAGTAGCATCCTAAGCGTGACATGGCGAATTAAAAAAAAAAAAAAATCCAGCCTTCTCTAATACAATGTCGCAGAGTCGTTGTGATCTTCACAAGAACTGAATTCTGTTGGGTGCATTGCGTGGGATACTCTGAATTTCGTCCTCCCTTTGAAAGTATCTTAGCTCACATGTGGAGGACACCCGACTGCAACATGTGACTTTTGGACATTGACTTCCTATCAAACACGCACAATTCTGAAACACATAACACATTTAAAGACGGAACAGGGTAAGTGGTCGCAAGGTGCCTTCCACGTCTTCTCCCCAGCTTTGAAACGTACTGTTCTGTCAGCCTTCATGGATGACAAGCTGTGCAATTTTTTGTCACTGTGATGAATTTCTGTGTCCCTTCTCCTGCCGCAGGATAATGGTTAATTTATGTACAGGCCAGTGTCCCGGAGGAGGCATAGAAGAAACAAACAGCAAAACCCCAGTGCTTTGAAACGGTAAAGCCCTTTCCCCACGGCTGACTTCAGCTTTTGTCACTTGATTAAATTTCATTTGGGGAAGACCATTTCCTTCCCCCTGACCTTCACAGGGTTTACGTCAGTTTACGACAGTTTCCTCTGCCCCAGGCTGGCTCCCGCTCAGCGGCTGCTGAGGTGCAGGTGCAGAGGTTGGGCACCACTGGTTGCAGCTCACAGGCCCCGTGTGCTCTCTGCTTGGCTGCAAGCTGAGGTAAGTCAGTGATCCAGTAATTAATTTTATTTGGCCCAAAGCACCCACATTTCTGTTCCTATCGTCAACTGAGCCATGCCTACCTCGTCAGAATCTTGCCCAGATTTTGAGGCCAGAGCCAACCCCCTTATTCCAGGAATTCCGCTTTTCAAAATCACCCAACCCAACCTTTAATCCTTGCCACGGGCTGTTTTCTTGGATCCTCTTCAGTCTTGTCTCCTCTAAGTGAAGTCAGCTGTGAAGTTGCAGTTACGCCTGGTAAACAGCAAAATTGCCACCTCCTCTCTCTAGTTTTTCCGAGGTGGCAAATGTTTTCTGTTGTGTTCCCACTGGCCTACTCGCTTCTGTGGTCTACGGCTGTATATGAAGAATCCCACAAGGTGCTGTGACCATTTTAAAGATGAGTGAACTGAACCACAAAAATAAACAATCCTAGTTTACATAGCTAGGGATTGACCTTGGCTGTGAATCCAAAGCTTGAATTTTCATCTACAAAGTCATGATGCTGATGAATGTGAGCAGAAGGTAAGATTTATTTGGTCCACAAGTGATACTGAAGTGCTCAAATGAAATCTAAAACAAATTTGTTTCCTCATCACCCCTTCTTGTCATCATCTATGTCGTAGAAATTAAGGAACATTCAGTTTACAAGAAAGCAGCTCAGCAAGATGGGAAATTAACACAGAACAAAAGATTAAAGGCATATGTGTGTGGGATGCAACTCTTTTGGCTTTCGAAGTGCTTCCAATACTTATTTTTTATGTTTTAAATAATAGCCATTAATTCAGCCATTGTGAAAAAATAGTATGGGGATGTCTTAAAAAAACTGCAAATAAGGCCAGGCATGGTGGCTCCTGTCTTTAATGCCAGCATTCAGGAGGCAGAGGCAGGCAGATCTTTCTGAATTCCAGGTCAACCTGGTCTACATAGTGAGTTTCAGGACAGCCCACGGCTACATAGAGAGACCCTGTCTCAAAAATCAAAACAAAACAATAACAAAACTACAAATAATAGCTGAGCTGGAGGGATTGATCAGTGGTTGGGAGTATGAACCACTCTTCCAGAGGATCAGAGTCCTGTTTCCAGCACCCACATTGGGTGGCTTACAGCCACGTGTGACTCCAGCTCCAAGGGATCTGACCTCTGTCACCTCCACAGGGCACCTACACACACGCAGACATACACTCATACACATAATTGAAAATAATAAATTTAAAACACCCCATTAAAAATAGAATAACCAAGTGATCCCACTACAAGTATGTCTTGAAAGGAATTATAATCAATATGTCAAAGAGTTGTCTGCACATCCATGAGTATTGATACTAGTAAAAACCAAAATGCCCACCAGTGGATAGATAACAAATATGTGGCAATAATAATACAATATTATTGATACACAGTACAATAATAGCCAGCTTTCTTATTTTATGTTTATTTATTTATATTTTAAAGATTCATTTAATGTGTATGCATGTCTTGCCTGTATGTGTATCATGTGTGGTGCATGGGTCTATAGAGGTGAGAAAAAAAATAAGATTCCCTGGTACTGGAGTTATGAATGATTATAAATCATCAGGTGGGTACTGGAAACCAAACCTGGGTCCTTTGCAAGAGTAGTAAGTGCTCTTAACTGCTAAACCATCATTCCTTATTCTATTTTTTTTAAAGTTAAATTTTTAGTTTTTAAGTGTGTGTGTTTGAATGTACATGTGTGTGCAGTTTCTCATGGAGGTATGAAGTGGGTGTTGGATCCCCTGGAACTGGGGTTACAGGCAGTTGTGAACTATGCTGTGTGGATGCTGGAAATCCAACTTGGGTCCTCTGAAAGAGCAGTACACACTAAGTCATTTCTGTCTCTGTCTCTCCCTCTGTCTGTCTGTCTCTGTCTGAGTCTGTCTCTCTCTGTTTGTCTCTGTCTCTCTCTTTTGAGATAGAGGTTTACTCTGTAGCCCAGGTTGGCCTTCAGATCCTCATACCTCAGCCTTCCTAGTATTAGGAGTACAGACATGTCCCATCCCTCTCAGTATTTAAAGGGTTTATATCACATATGAAAACATGTATGAATCTAGAGGGCACTACACCAAGTAAAAAAGCACAGAAGATAAATATTGCATGGCCTCATTTTTATGTGAAATGAAAGTTACGCTTATTGTGATAGAGTAGTCTGAGTAGGGTAGGTGGTAACTGAGTGTTGAAATTGCTAAAATGGTGGGAGATTCTTTTCTGGATATTTTGTGTTAACAAACTATGTGAGCTAGGGAATTGCTCTCCAGTTATACAGAACATGTATCCAAATATAACCTGGAGTTATGGTAAAAGTGAAAATAGGACTTAAAATTCTTTCTATTTTGTATTTCTACAGAAATGCATTCTGGATATAGAAAACAGTATACTGTACATAGGCACAAAGACATCTATTTAGTGAAAATGAATGTACCACATGGAATCAAGGGTCCATCAATGCTGAAAGGAAATTATGCAGCCATCTTTACCGTATATTCTGCCACAAGGAATTCAAAAGAGGTGCTATCTGAAGTCCTAACCTAACAATTCCTGTTGCAGTTCCCTGTCCTGAAACCAATGTGGAAGCAGTTGTAATATATTAGTGGTGATAACACTTGTATTAAAGTACAGCAAAATGCAAACAGTGTGAATTTTGAAAAAGAATAGTTTTTTTTGTGACATCTGTTAAAGGGATAATGTATGTTTGAAATTTCAGGAAAAATTGTAGACTTTAATGGAAGCTTACCCATATCTCTGATTACTTTCTTGCATCTCTTCAGCTCTTTCAGAATGTGCCATATTATTTATAATTTGATTCTTCTGAAATAAAATAATAATAATTTTAATAATAGCATGAGTAGATGAAAATTTTCACTTGATTGGCATACAATGGCATTCTGCATCTCTTTTTTAAAAGATTTTTTTTTTATTTATTATGTATACAGTATTCTGCCTGCACGTATACCTGCATGCCAGAAGAGGGCTTCGGATCCTATTATAGGTGATTGTGAGCCACCATGTGGTTGCTGGGAATTGAACTCGGGACCTCTGGAAGAGTAGCCAGTGCTCTTAACCTCTAAGCCATCTCTCCAGCCCAGCATTCTGCATCTTTAACAGTCTACCAAAGCAAGCTGCCAGAATTCACACTGCCTGGCTTTCCCTTCTGTATGAAGCTTCTGCTTAGGCAGTTGATCTTGTTTATATTTTGTCACTGAATTTGTGAATCCTTCACCTCATTCTTAGCTGAGAGTTGGAGTTAATGAAAATTTTAGAATTGGAATGAAACAAGGAAAGTAAAAATGGAAAATGTACTGTTGTGCAAATACTGGATTTCATTTCTATTCTGCCACTGATTTGATTTTAGGTGGGGTACTCTTGACGATACGAG
>CABHPQ010150684.1:0-12402 GCA_902168405.1 Peromyscus aztecus | reverse complement strand
CTTCCACTGGGTAGTACTTGTCCTAAGATCACCACTGTGTCCATAAATTATTATTTCACTACTGATAAAATATGCTCATGACCAGTCTCATTTGTTAGGGCATATAGCGTATCATCCTGTACTGAGATGATACTAAAGATATGGGTGTAACCTATAGAGTGGAATTACTAATTAATTAAATGGTACCAAAGCATATGGCACTGCTAATATGCTTTCAGATAGTGGGAATCTTAATGAATTATTGTGTCCTAATGAGTTAGAAAGGGATGTAGCACCAAGAAAGAGGTGTGAGACAAATACAGTCATTCACAATAGTGAATAAAATAGATACTGACACTTGCCATAGTGACTTTATAGTATCTCTAATTTAATATATACATAAGAAAAGTGATGAAACAAAAATCATAAAATAGTTGGTAAATATCATTTACGTGTTATAAAACTAATTATTATTATAATAAAACCCACACATTCATAACAAGAAGTCATATTAATTCTCACCTTGGTAAGAGCATGATCTGGTGTCCATTTACACAAAACTCATGTGTGGCTTTCTCTTCAACAAATAACTTCTCTTTAGTGATTGTGCTTAGCTAACCTTGTATTGTGGTCAGACAGCTGTAATGTCTGATATAATCAGTGATGAATTTCCATGCAAAGCACATGGTGTTCTTCACATGATGTTGCTCTTGGAAACAACATGAGCAAAGAGAATCCACTGAGTGAAATGAGTACTCTTTGGAAACAATCTTGAATGACTGCACACCTAGCTTCTGTTGTTTAGTTCCAGAATACTTTTAAAAATAGCTGAATAAATAAATTTCTCTAGTACATCAGCAGCACATTGACAGAATAGGTATTAGTAACAGTCCATGTGAGGCACCGATTATACTGCTTCATTACTGCTCCCTAGGATGTCCTTCTGTGTTTGCTGTTGGTTCATATTTGTATTATGGTGAACAACATTTGACCTACCTTACAAATCTATTACCTTGCTATATTGTATGTCTTACTTATTCCTTTATAAATTACTTGCAAAATATGAGTTTCTATGATGAACCAGTTATTAGTTACAAGTATCCAAAAGATGTTTCTTTTTCAGAGGAGCTTACAATATCATCTTCCCCAACCATACAATAGTCTTATAATAACTCAGTGTGTCCCTGAATCAGCTGCTAGGTGTTATGGGAGACATTAATGGAAATGCAGAAATTTAAATCTTTTGGTTGTGTCAAAATATACATAATATAATCTTCACATTTTAAGCATTTTAAGTGCAGAGTTCAAGGTCAGTGACATCAGGTTCCTATGGGATGTTGTATAACCAGCATAACTAGCCATCTGCAAATGAGGCTTATCGTCCCTAAATGAATTGTGTATCCACTAAGTAATAACTCTTCCTCTGTCCAGTTTTTGATAAGCTCTACTACACCTTCTGCTTCCATGACTTTCCCTCTTTAAGTCATCTCAAAGAAGGGGATCTGACAACGTCTGATTCTTTTTGTTTGACTTTTTTCACTTAGCATGTTTCACAGTTCAGCTCTTTATCAGAATTGAATTCCCTTTGTGACTGAATTATTACTCTGTGTGCATATTCCACCTCTGGACTCTTATGAATAATACTGCTGTGGACATTTTCATTTAAGTTTCTATTTGAATGATCTTTCACTTTGCTTCATGAATCTGGAAGCAGAATAGTTGGAACATATTCTGTGTTTATGTTTTTGAAAACTTGCCATTCTTATTCTCGTGGAGATAGTGCCACTTTACATGTGCAGAAGCAACACACAGATGTTCCCATTTCTTTATATCCTCATTGACACCTGTCATGCTTTGGTACTGGTAAATGTATTCCTAACAGGTGTGAAGTATGGTCTCATTGTGTTTTTCATTTTCCTTCTAAATAGTGATTCTGAGGGACTGTTAAACACTTATTGGCCATTGCATATCTTTTTTTGGAGAAATGCTTTTACTCCAACTTGGTTGACTGTTTTTAAAATTACAAAATGGTATTGAACTTTATTAAGTACTATTTCTGTATCAATTGCTATAATTTTGTGTTTCTTGATCATTAATGCTGTTTATCACATTGTTTGGTTTCTATGTTGAAGTATGCTTATAACCTAGGCATTAAATTTCAGTCATGGAATTTAACCATTTTCATATGTTGATTACATTTTGCTACTATTTTGGAGAATTTTTTTGCATAAGTACTGCATTAGCTTCTAATAGATGTGGCATAAATAATTTATAAGGACAAAAGATATATACTTTCTTAAAATTTCAGAAGCTTCAGTCCATGATCAGTTGGCTCTGTTGATTTCAGTCCTGTGGAAAGGCAGAATGTCGGGGATGTATGATGTAGCAAAGTTACTTCTCATGGTTTTGAGGAAGGAGAGAGAGAGAAGAGGAGGCAACAAAGGGGTTGAGAGAAGGAATAGGGAAAGGGGAGGGAGGATGAAGGAGAAGGAGTGGAAAAGGTAAAGGATGAAGAGGTTGGAGTCCCAGTGACCCCTTCAAGGTTATAAACTATTTGACCTTATTTACTTCCAATAATATGCAAGATGGTCCTTTACCCTCTCCTTGGTGGTCACCAGGTCTTTGACACATGGCCTCTGGGGGAACTTCAGATCCAAGCTGTAGGAAGTATTCATAAGGAACATTGACCCATTTTGTTTTCTTGTGGTATGGCTGGTTTTGCTGTTAAAGGACAAGTTAGGAAGTGTAACAGCTTCAATTTTTAGAGCCTGATCTACAGAGTTCTAGGCTAGCTTGGACTGCAGAGTGTGACCCTATTTCAACTCCTACCCAAGACAACTAACTACCTGACTTCCTTCTACACACACACACACACACACACACACACACACACACACACACACACTTTCTCTCTTTGTGTAGAGAATCATGATTAATGGATGTGGTAAGAGAGGAAGTTGTGTGTGAATAGTATAAAGAGTAACTAATCTAGCGTCTGAGAACTCTGAGGAAGAACACCATGGCCTCAAATGCTTTCTTTCACTTGCAGATTAGGGTGATCTGAGGTAAATTCTGTGAGGATGGCTATGACTGTTGCCAAGAAAAGATGCCCAGAGGAAGAACAGTGGCAGTTTCAGGAATGCAAGGTGAACTGTCCCTCAGAAGAGAGATGAGTTCAGTCATTAGGTAGATAAGGTTGTTCTAGGCATTGAACCAAATCTTTATGGCACTATTATAATTTTCTGAGAGCAGGAAGAAACTGGTCTTCTGTATGTCATAGAATTAACTCCATGTTATGGTAGACCAGGACTTGGGCAAGACAGAGCCAGGCAGACTCAGTATGATTGAGTTTGTGGTGGCAAGATAGATATTTTGGAGCAAGACAGATTAAAGGAAGATTGACAGGATATAGATTCACAGGACAAGGAAAGAGTAAAAAATAAGAATTCAATAATTAAACTGTAGGAACTGGCATAAAAGGTGACAATGAGAGTCTGGAGAGAAGGATGGTTTGTGGTCATGGAAGGTAACTTTCAGCTAAACTGTACAAGCTAGCTTAGCATGAGCATCAGTGTGAATCTATTTGGCTTACAAATTGAGATGTGGTAATCAAAAAGTGCCAATCTACAGATACACTCTCAACAGTTTTGTGTGTGGAAGGAATAATTGGTTTTACTTTTATATTCTGCTAAAATCATAGAGAAGAGATATATTATGGCTAAGTGTATCCCTCCTAGAGTCATCTATCTGTGCAATACGATGTTCTGTAATCATGGAGGCAGTTTGTAGAATTTCGGCCAACTTGTGTAGATCTTGTCTGCTGGACCTAGGATCTGAGGATCTCTTTCTGGGGCAGACTACAGTCTAATGCTGTAGACAACCTTACTTCAGTTTTAGTGTACTTTTATACATGAGTAAAAGAGAGCAATGATCTAAGGAAGGTTGTTCGAGTTTAGTAAAAATATGATAAAAACATATAAATAAGTGTCAGTAAGCACATACTAAATATTAACAGCCCTTTCCCAGAACTTTCTCAGAACAGACCGATTTAAACACAATACCTGGCATTTACTGTAGATTATATCTGGGAAGGCATGAAAGCAAGGCAGAGGCCATACCCAGATTCAGGGTACACTGAAGATTGAGTTCTAGAGCTATGTTCTAACATCCAACAAGAATAAACATGTCTTATAAATTGAATATAAATGTTTGTCACAGGAGGCATGAAATCACATCCAAGAACAATTCAGGGAATAAATTCACTTGAGATAAAAGGCCCTCTGCTTTTCCCCCCTGGAACCTCTTTCACAGTTCCCCAAGGCATTGTTCATCATGGGTCATTCATCTGACCGTATTCTGACATCAGTTTCTGCCTCCTCCAGTATATAGCCACTGTGTGTGTGTGTGTGCCTATTAACCATGTGCAATGAATGCTGTTTGGGAGCAAGTGTCTAGTTCCTATATATCATCCATATATCATCTTTTGTATTATAAAAACTATTGTTATATATTATTTTCATTGGAAAACCATTCCATGACAATGGGTCATGTAGAGAAGGATGTTAAGGAAAGAAAGTATAGTGAGGATTTTTTTTTACTGTATGATTTTACCTCAATAATTATAGCAGGAATTGAGAATTTGTTGTGAAGTTCTATCAGCTGAATCTATGAAGCTTTACAAACTAAAACATCATTTTGATAACAGCATCCAAGCTTTGCTGGCAAAGATATACCAAATATTTTAGAAGCAAAGCTGATGGACTCAAGAAAGCCAGACTTCACACTGGTAGCAAGTACCACAAACAAGACGTAGCATCCATTGAAGCCTCACATTTGGAGGCACTCAGAATCATCAGGGCTATGAAACCTCACACCATTGCTGAGGATTTGCTGTTGTCAGTGGACAAAGACATTGTTCAAGTTATAATCAGAGACAGGTGTGTCACACACTTCAGTGTAATTTCCTTATCTACTGACACTGTCTGCAGAAGAATATATGACATGACTGCTCATATTCTTGATCAGGGAATCCAGGAAATTAAATCTGCTCTATTCTATATTTAGTATCCATTTTGATGAATCTACAGACATTGTAAACTGTTCACAGTTACTGGTTTATGTGAGGTACATTAATAATGGCAACAACTGTTTTGCAAACTTCTTGAAACAACAATCATTGCATGTGATATATTTGACACAGTTGGTTCATTTCTAAAAGAGCATAAGATCTCTTGGGAAAAGTTTGTGGTGTTTACACAGATGGTACTCTGGCAATGCTAGGATGTCGATCTGGATTTCAACTTTTGGTACTGAATGAGTCACCAAAAGTCATCTGAAGTCACTGTATGATTCATCGGCAAGTATTAGCAATGAAGACAATGCCACAAGAGTTACAAGAAGTCATGAAAAGCATGAAATTAGTCAATTTTGTAAAGGCAAACACTTTAAACAGTCACTGTTTTCTCAACTGTGCTACAAGGTGGATACACAAACAAAGCTCTGCTCTTTCACACTGAAGAGAGATGGTTGTGAAGAGGCAAAGTTTTAAAATGTGTTTTTGAGCTTTGTGATGAACTCAAAATGTTTTTTAATCAGAAAGCAAGACCACAGTTCCGCAGTGCTTTTCAGCGATGAAAGTGAATTTCAGAAAACAGCTCACTTGGTTGATATCTTTGCTATCTTGAATGAGTTAAATTTATCACTGTGAGAACAAAATGCAACAGGCCTTTATTTGTCTGAAAGATCCGATCATTCCAAATGAAACTTCAGCTTTGGAAAAAACAAAACCAAATTGGATGATAATAGAAGTCACATGTTGCCTACCTTATCTGCTTTTTTTGAGGAACATGACAGTGAATCCGACAAAAGGATCAGGATGATAATTTCTGTGGAAGAACACTTGCACATGCTTGCAGATGAAATTTCATTGTATTTTCCAGATCTACCGGACACCCATTTGCACTTTTCAGAAGCCCATTCACAGTCAAAGTTGAAGATGTTCCTGAGACAGCACAAGAGGAGTTCACTGAACTTATTAACAGCAATGCAGCAAGAACTGATTTCTTTACAATGCCAGTTACAAAACTCTGGATCAAGTGTTTGCAGTCATATCCTGTTCTGTCTGAAACTGTGTTGTGCCTTCTTCCTTTTCTAACAACATATCTTTGTGAAACAGGGTTTTCCAGCTTGCTGGTTATCAACTCTAAATACAGAAGTAGACTTGTTGTGGAAGAGGATCTTCGTTGTACTCTTGCAAAGACAGTCTCAAGAGTTTCTGATCTGGTGAGAAAGAAGCAATTTCAACCTTCACTGACATTGGCTTTTTACACATACGGTCACAAAATGTAGCAATGTAGTTTACTGTTGTTATATTATGACTGTTACCATGCTATACCATGCTTCAAGACAAGATTTCATTTATTTGTAGTTAGAAATAAATATTTCACAATATATAATTACATATTGTTTTGTGATTAATCATTGTGCTTAAATTATGTTCAATTTGTAACAATGAAAATACACCCTGCATATCAGATATTTACATTATGATTCATAACAGTATCAAAATTATAGTCATGAAGTAGCAATGAAAATAATTTTATGGTTGAGGGGTCAACACAGCATGAGGAACTGTTTTAAAAGGTCACAGCATTAGAAAGGTTGAGAACCACTGATTTATAGGGTGCAGTGTAATCATTTCACATATGCATATAGCATAGGTGTTTTGATATACATGATAAAATTAGGGTAATTAACATTTCTTTGTGTTGGGAATCCTCTGACTTATAGTTGTTTCAAGATACAAAATAAATTGTTATAAGCTAGATCTACCTTTCTTTGAGACTGAACCACTAGAACTTAGTCTTTTCTGTATTTGTTATCTTTAACTCAGTCTCTTTCTTCCCTGTTGTTGATTGTTTTCTTACTCTTTGTCTCTTTGGGGCCTGCCACCCAGCTCCCAAGTAAATCACACACAGAGGCTTGTTCTTAATTATGAATGCCTGGCCTTAGCTTGGCTTGTTTATTGTCAGCTTTTCTTAACTTTAAATTAACCCGTCTGTCTTTTGCCTATGGGTTTTTACCTTTCTCTGTTTTTGTATATCTTTCTTTTCTTACTTTGTTGCTGGTTGTGTAGCTGAGTGCCTGGTCCCCAATGTCTTCCTCCTCTGGCTCCTAGATCTCTCCTCTCCCAGATTTCTCCTTCTGTTAATTCTCTCTGCTTGCCAGCCCCAACTATTCTTTCTTCTGCCTTTCTATTGGCCATTCAGCTCTTTATTAGACCATCAGGTGTTTTAGATAGGCACAGTAACATAGCTTCACAGAGTTAAACAAATGCAACATAAAGAAATGTAACACACCTTAAAATAATATTTCCCAACATTTCCCCACCTCAGCTGGGGCTCCCTAGCGTATAATGACCATTAGTCTACTCTGTTTGTGGGGAATCAAATTTTCATATTTCCATCTCAATCAGAGTGTTCAGTTTTTGTCTTTGAATTCCTAATTTCAGAAACTTTAATGAATTTATTTTCAATTTCTGGGTTTATTGAAGTATAATTGACAAGTACAATTACGTGTACTTGACATGATACATGAACATGAACATATACATTGAGAAGTGACTGCAATCACGTTAGCTAACCCATCTGTCACTTCACAGTTTGTGTTTGTGTGTGTGGTGAGAACATTGGAGATCTGCTTTATTAACTGCTACATAAGAACCATAAAGGGTCAACAAGATGGCTCTGCAATAAAAGTGCTTCCACTGAAATCTAACGATGTGAATTTGATCCCCAGATTCCACAGTGGAAGGAAAGAACCAACTTCTGGAAGTCATCCTCTGACTTCAATGCTCCTGCCATGGCATGTGTGTGCCAGCGCTCTCTCTCTCTCTCTCTCTCTCTCTCTCTCTCTCTCTCTCTCACACACACACACACACACACCACATGAGGTAAAATATAAATGGAATAAACTGTAGTTTATGGGTACAATGTGTTTTATTGTTGTTTGTGAGACATGTTTTCTTTATGTAGTTCAGTCTGGTTTTGATTTCACAAATCCTCCTGCTAAGTGCTGAGACTGCAGGTGTGTGCCATTATGCCTGGCATATGCAATGTTTTGATACATGTGTCCATTGTGTAACATTCAAATCAGGGTGAACACATTTATCTTCTAAAACATTTCTTTCTTATGAAAACATTCAAATTCCTTTCTTCCATCTTTAACAAATACACAGCACATTATCATAGTTTCTCATCATGTATTAGGAAACAAAAATTTCTTAGTTTTACCTAACTATAACTTTGTGCCCATTGCCCACCCTCTTTGTATTTTCTTCTCACTTCCTCAGCCTTGCTAATCACATTACTGCTTTCTGTTTCTGTGAGTTTGAGTTTTTACATTCCATATATAAAGGGCATTGTTAAGTTTTGTCTTTTTTAACCTTGCTTATTTTATTCATCACAGGGTACTTCAGATTCAGTCATGTTGCTGAAAATGATAGAGTTCTTTTCTTTTGAAACAATGAATCATGTATAGATGCACTATGACTTCTGTGCCTCATTTTATTTCATTTATCCATTGATAGACACTTAGGTTGATGATATAGATATTTTTGACACACTCATTTCTAGCCTTTAAGATACATATGCCAAGAAGTGGGATTTCGGATCATATGGAAGTTGTTCTTTTGGCATTTTGAAGAATATTCATGCAATTTTCTGTTATTGCCATTCTAATTTATATTCCCATCAGCAGTGCTCAACTGTTCCCTTTCTTCACATTCTTGTTATCAACATTTTATAGTAAACCAATTGATTTTTTTCAATTGGAAGAAATTCAGGAACATTGAAACTAATTTTAAATGTACATTTACAGGCCATTGATTAGTGGCATTTTTTTGTAAAGTGGCTTCATTTGGCACTTTTCAGCCGCTAGGGCTCCCTTGTATGGTCAGACCACTAAGGATATGTATGAATCCTGTAGTTCATCAGGCATTTCCATTAGTGCAGTCATTTGAATAACAAACACAGGCTCACACTTTACAGTACCTGTTTACACAATATTAGAGTACACACAATTGTTGGTTCAAATTCTTATTAACTTATGCAAATTCCCTTATGTGGAAGTTAAATAGTTTCCCTTTCAAGTGAAATTTAAGATTCAAGGATTCAAATAGTCAGTGTCTGTTGTCAGCAGTCAGTGGTGGTCCACCATTAAATACTCCTCAGTTTGGGAGGATCTGCATCAACATGCCCAGCCTCCTCCCCCTGGTCTTCCCTTGAAAGTTTCTTGAGCCTGGAGGCTGAGTCACCCTTCCATGTGATTCCCCACTCCCACTTATTCTCTGAAAAGGAGGAGACTTGAAGGTCCTGATAGAGGTCACTTATGGAGAACTGGGAGTGAGGTCCTTCAGATTTCTTTGGAAAGTAAGGACTCCCAGAAGAAGGTGTTTGTTTCTCAGGAAGATGGGTCAGGCAAGTTGGTAGGAACCAGGAGTTTTAGGAGTCATTGTCTAGTCTGGTGAAGACCATTGTGAATGGCTGGCCTGGAATGTGACTGGATAGATAACACATGACAAGACTGAGTGAATGGCTAGGCAGAGTTCAGATGCACTATGTTGTATGGTAGCTATTGCTCAATGCTCGGAGCCTGGGCTAGAATTTTCCTGGTTGTTTGGGATGACTGTTTTGGTCAAAGTTTACCAGTACTGCAAGGAGGCTTTACAGTCCAGAGAACCTTCAAACCATGCCTTCCAGTGTTCTCTTCAGAGATGTGGAATGAGCTCAGTTTCTGTTTCTTTGGAGGGTTCTGTCAATACCACGTGGGGAACCTGGAAATGTGTCTTGCCTGGTGCCTAGAAGCTGAGTTTAGGGACTTTCCTTCTGTAGGAAGTGCAAAACACAGTCAGGCTGTTTTGCTGTCATTGGGGTACTAAGCTGGTAATGGAAGGTTGAATACTTCACACTAAGTGTTCTGGAGGCAGCGTTGAGAACTGTTGAGACTGACCTTCTAAATGTTGACCCATCAGGTTCTCAACAGCAGGGGTTTCGTCATAGTTACTTCTCACAGTGGCTTGAGGACACCCATGGCAATCATATTCTGAACTTTATATGGCCACGGAGATGAGGAGTCAGTTCAGGGATCTGAATAGGAGGTACTGCAGGGGACATGGGTCTGCTGCCAGATTTCCTGAGGGGGTAGCAGACTAGTTTGAATACAATCTAGAACAATTTCTTCCTGTTTATGTGAATGAACAGTGACTTGCCTAGATGACCCTGATAGAGTTCAGCCACATTCATATGGCTTTGCTGTTCCCTTTTTTGGTGTTAGGAAAAGCAGCCTTCTGCTGCTTTTCTTGCTCTTGTCTTTGATCTATCTGTTTCACTACCTAGCTTATGAGCTCTGAGTTGTGAGGATTCTGGATCTTCTGTGAGTCCTGGGTTTTCTTCTTTGGGTTCAGAAAATGTAGGACTCCACAGTCTCTGCATTTCACCCTGGAGATCTATTCTGGTGGGGGAGCCATGTGTCCAATCAGTGCCCCTGCTTTTTCAGTACAGTCTGAGCTTTAATGGGTTGGTGGTGCGATGACCTGCCTCCTGCCTCATGCCTTTAGAGTCAGGTTAGCCTTCTTCAGCTCTTTATTTGGGAGTTCCCAGATTTGGCTATCTTCCTACTGTCTTTCATCATGTTCTCTGAGAGGTGGTTGCTAGAGGCACAACAAAGGAAGGATGTTGCTTTCAGCATATTGACAGAAAGAGAAATCTAGAGCAATTTCTCTTGAAGGTTAATTTATCCCTTTATTATTTATGTTATTCTTTTTGTATCTGATCAGCTTGATTTATTATTATTCTGTCTAGATATTTTGCACCAAAAGAATGAAGGAGATTTATCTATATTTTTCCCTCTAGTTATTTTTGTCAAAAAATATAAAAAGAATTCTTATAAAATTCTTATAAAAGAATTTGGCATTCCTTTTTTTGAAGTAAGTGTGTAGACACTTCCTTAATTTATAGAAAAGCAGTGTTATTTCTTTTTAAAATATTTGAATATCCACCTGCTTGGCAAGATGTTCTCACTGGTGATATAGCAGTGTCACTGTTTGGGAGTAACCAGTTACTTTATGAGGATTCGTGTCTGGTGCTGTAAACCTAGTCAAAAGCCAGGGGTTGGTTAGGATATCGGCCTTAGTCGAGAAGCTACTGCAACTGTTATATTGCTACATGGATACAATGTTCTTGTCAAATTTGCTTTCTAAATCTTTATGTTTATGCCTATAGGTTAGGGCTGCTGGCAGTTTTTGTTATTGAAGTATCTTTTTGTAGTAAATGACAGTTACTGTAGAGGCTCATAACTGGTCAAACTTCTGACAATAGTGATTGTTGAATGCTCAGCTGCAAATGAGACAGTGATATTAGTAAGGCTCAGGGAACATCAAGGAGGATGGGCTGAAACAAATGCAAGATCTGGAGAAAGGGGTGGAGTGCTATGGAATTCTTTCTCCTGGGCAGGGCCTAGCCATTGCCCTTTTGAGCTCTTAGTGGCTGTAGACTGTATAAGCTGTAGTCTATGTAGACTGTAGACCTTTATAAGTTTGGACCTGTCAACATTTCATCATGAAGGAATTCGTTGCTATGGAGGAGGGTCTTATGAAGCCTACACATCCCTGAGGATCTATAGGTTGTTGATTCATGGAGAGACATTTTATTCATTGATGTAGCCACTGGTAAGTTGCCCATTCTGAAAATAATCTCTCACTCATACTCCTGTAAACAACCCCAATGAAAGTCACTGGGTCACAATAAAAAATAAAAAACAAATAAGTAAATAAACAAATAAATAAATAAGACATGAAAGTAGAGGGAGCAATTTGAGAAGAGGAAGGGTTTTAATAGGAGTGGATGTAGACTAAGCAAGAGTAATGGGGTGAACATGATCAAAATACATTTTATACATGTATAAAAATGTCATAATAAACCAATTATTATATATTCTTAACATATACCAATAAAAATCTTTAAAAATGTTGCTCTAAATGTTTTTGTTTAGCTGTTCAGTAGCTAAATATTATTTTTTGTGCCTTTAGCTGATAAATGTTTGTAGGTACTTTTGTGATGTAATGTGGCATTTTGATTCACATATATATTCAATTATAATCAACATGAATTAGCACATCTGTCTCCTAAAATTTTGACCATTTCTTTATGGTAAGTACACTCTTAAATATTCTCTTGTAACTATTTAGAGATAACAAAATTAATTATTGTTAATTATATTCACTCTGCTATGCCATAGAACCTCAGAACTTATTCTTCCAATCAAATATCTCTTATAATCACTGGTTAATCTCCTGATATCCCCACTGCTCTGGTCTCTGGTAGCTGCTGTTCTATTTTCAACTTCTATGTGATATTATATCCTACG
>CABHPQ010150683.1:10586-23685 GCA_902168405.1 Peromyscus aztecus | reverse complement strand
AAAAAAATAAAAGCAAAACCTAACTTTATACATACAAAAATGGTTAGTGTAACCTCTTGCCAACAAGCTGCCCTTGCTGTTCACTTACCCCTCCTGGTCACTGTGCAGACTTAGTTGAATCTCTCAGATTTAAGGGAAACTAAGGCCCAATCAAGTACAATGGCGTCCTCAGTTTCATCAAGGTCTGGTCTCATAAGAGGGTCTCTGAGAGGTCAGGTAGCATGGGTGTCTCTGCTTGCTCCCCTGAGCTGCTGGTTCTGTCAATACAGAATATCCCAAGCAGCTGTAAGGTTCCAAGAGCCATCACCCACAGGACCAGGGCCGGAGTCCAGTCCCCTGAGACAGGGCTCATGATCTTTATAAATCTTTGGCTTTGGCTTCAAATTTAAGTTCTTTAAAAACTTGTATCTTGATCATTTCTTAGGCTGGCCATGAAGAGTAAGAAATGGTTCTTAGACTGTGAAGCCACACATGTCATCTTTGTGGTCAAGGATCCCCGGGAAGAGCTGCAGAGGTAGCCATGGGTGCCAGCCTTTTTTCTGTCCAGATGAAGAGGCTGAGCAGAGACTGTTCTCTCCTGGAGGTATGGTTAAAACCCAGAAAAGTGTTTGAGTCACTGGTAAACTTGTACAGTTCCTGATTTTAAATGTGGCAACCTACTTGAAAAGCCAATAGGACTGTGCCAAGCTTCAGATCAGTCATGATTGCTCAAGAATTGTGATAACAAGCACAGAGTAATGAAAGCCAGCACTGTGAACCCCACCATCGCCACCAGTAAAGCCTCCACAGCCAGTACCATCCGTGGGTCAGGTACTCTGCTGAGAGATTTATGGGCTTTCTATTAGTTTTGTTGCTTTCTATTTTATTGTATTGCTTATGAAAGAAAATCAGAATCATGTTTAGTATTTCCATTTATGTCCAACGTTTGGCTCCCAGTGGGCCAACCCCTTATCTGAGTACAAGCAGCATGGACATCTCTGCCTAGAAAATAAACATAATCAGATGATATTGGGCTTATGCCCTGCATTTGCTCACAATAATGCCTTTCAACTGAGCACAAAAGCAAAGGCATTTTACTTCAAAGTGTAAAATATTTTGGAGGGCAATTTAATCAAGACCATTTTGTATTTGTAATTCTTTTGGCCTAGTAATTCTACCTCTAGGCATTTATCTTACAGTCAGGATTGTGGGCAAAATGCCAATGGAGGCTGACAGGCAATATAGTTGACAGGAAACGGAAGAGCACCTAGAAGTGCATTATTTGCAACCACGTAGTAAAAGGAGTCCAAACATGTTCACCCTTATTATTTTATGGTCAAACATTAAATCCTAAGTGTTTCCTGAGAACTGATTGGCTAATAATCATGCAATGAGATTTTAGTTTTCAAAGGGAGACTCACAATTTTTACTTCATGAATTTTAGATCATTAGAATGATTAAATGAGTTAAAAATAAGTAACTGTTGCTTTAATAATTAAAGCTCATTTTAAACGAGAAGGAAGTAATGAAACTGTAATGGCCTGAACTATTCTGAGTGAGCGTAATGAGAATAAAATTGGAGTGAAAGTCCAACAGAAAATGTTACTATGTCAAAATGAGGGCTTCCCCCTACCATCCTTTTGACCGAGTGCCAAACCTCTATGTGACATAGTCAAATGCTCTTCCTTTCCTCACTGACAAATTCTGCAACCTCATGGGTTGATTTCTACATTTCTTAGGAAGTGCCATCAAGCCAGCTTTCACTGGTTTGCCATGAGCTCAGCTGTTTTCTGGATGTAGTAAGGAACTTTAGCAGAGTCAGGTCCAGGGCAATGCCAAGAGCCAAGCGGACAGCATAGACAGTGATAAACAGGAGCCATGGCACAGGCCAGGCTAGCCCATCAGGATCCACTCTGCCACTCCTAGGAGCCAGGCCTCTGTGCTCCCCAAGCACAGGCACAGAAGGCTCCTCTCATTGTCACAGCTCAAACACAGTGCACAGGAGTGCCTGAACAGCCCCACTAGTTCATTTTGAGCTCTCATTGAAGTGTTTTCCACGAACCCACCTAAGCTTAATAAAGTGTTTGAATGCAGTCCTTCAAAGTCGCTTCATTTCATCCAAAGGAAAATAAGCAAAAACAATTTCAATCCATTCTTTTTCAAAAAAAAAAGTTACACTTATATTTGACTTATGCAGATGAACCCCATCAGAAGCTCCAAGGGGCACTGAGCGCAATGATGCAGGCCTGTAATCCTCCGATTCCAGGGGCTGAAACAGGAGGGGGATGGCAAGTTCCAAGAGAGCATTGTGAAGAAGAGAAAGGGAGGGAGGAGGATGGCAGAACAGAGGGAACACAGAAGGTCCCACTCCCTCCACATTAGCGACTCCCAAATTCTTCTTTTTGAATGAGGGATAGAGAAGTGCAGCAGATTCCAATAGGCCCATGGCACTCCAGAGAGGAAGCTGCCGCAACCCACCGCAACAAACTAAAGGGACAGCGTCTCAGTCTTCTGAGTCCCTGCTACATGTCAGGGACCACTTCCTGAACACAGACCCAACATCGTGGAGCCTTTGGAGTTGTCTTGGGAGTAAAACAAAATTCAAAAGGATGCTCATGCAATTGCTGGGTTAGAGGCTTATGGAGGAAACAAATCAGGGAAGGTGGGAGGGGCAGGGGAGCTTCTAGCTTAAGAAGGGATGAAAGGAAAGCTGTCCCAACAAGGTGACGCCTATGGTGGTATTGTGTTCCCCAATATATTGTGCACCCTAATAAACTTATCTGGGGTCAGAGAACAGAACAGCCACTAGATATAGAGGCCAGAAAATGGTGGCACACACGCCTTTAATCCTAGCATTCTGGAGGCAGAGATCCATCTGGATCTCTGTGAGTTCAAAGCCACACTGGAAACAGCCAGGCATGGTGACTCACGCCTTTAATCCCAGGAAGTGATGGCAGGAAGGAGAAAGGTATATAAGTCATGAGGACCAGGAAATAGCCTTCTTAAGCTTTTTGGCTTTTGAGCACCGGTTCAGCTGAGATCCATTCAAATGAGGACACAGAGGCCTCCAGTTTGAGGAAACAGGATCAGCTGAGGAACGGGCAAGGTGAGGTTAGCTGTGGCTTGTTCTGTCTCTCTGATCTTTCAGTGCTCACCCCAATATCTGGCTCCAGGTTTGTTTTTATTAATAAGACCTTCTAAGATTCATGTTACAGACACCTAAGCAAGGATCTGGACAGAGGGGAGGGGAGGAGGGAGTGAGGCCCAGGGCTGTGGAAAAGCCTGCTCCAGCGAAGGGGAACATGGTACGAAGTCACTGAGACAAAGATGCTGGATGTGATATTGAACACACGAGTGCGGCAGGAGTAGAGTCACCAGGAGTGACTCCATGGTCAGGAGAGGCAGTGGCACCGGGCCCCACCAACCCCCTGGGTCACTGTTAGAGAATGCTTATGTTTCAACAAGGGAACCATACAAGGGACTCAATAGAGGCCTGTTACAGACTAGCACAGCAGAAAAGGCTCCTTTTGGCTGTAGTATAGGGCACAGACCTTGGACACTTGTGCTCAGCCTGGCTGCTCATTAGTGTTTCTTAATGCAATAACTGTTCATCCACATCCCACCCAAGAACAACTCAGTTAGAACCTTGACACAGCCACCAAATTTGAATCCCCCCAACTGCACTGTCATGCGCTGTCACATTTGAGAAGCACAGTCCTAGTGAGATACAGATCTCAACAGAGACACTAAGGGCAGGCCACTGAGAGGTTCCCAGTGAAAAGAAACAATGGCTCTGGTCAGAGTTTCAGACAATACAGAGTATCAGAACCACCAGAAGCATGTATTAAAAGCTGGACTGGTAGCTGTCCACCTGAAGTCCAGGTTAAGTGTGCCTATACTTTCCCTGAACTTCCTATTGCTGGTCTGACGTGGTAGAAATCTACCAAGAACATGTGGCCAGAGTGAAGGGATGTGGGCCTGGGAATTAAGAAAATGCTAGAGTCATTTCCAGAAAGCTGTAGCTAGCAACTGCCAAGTTGTGTCTATCTAAACTCCATGGGCTTTACAATCCAGTGGGTGTTGGATCAAGATGACATTTTAAAGAAATTGAGTCAATCTAAAAGGCAGGAACAACAGACACCAGCCAGACTTGGCGAATGATGAGCCCAGCCAGCTGACTAGCCTTTCTCCTTTCACAGGAAGGGTGGCTGTGGGAGCGACTCTTCACACATGCTAAGGTACGTATTCCCCAACCTCCAGCTGCTCCCTGAGAGCACACCAATCCTCTCTTGCCCCCAGATGCAGTGGGGATAGTTGGAGACAGTGCTTGTCCATATACACAGTCTACACCACCATAGAAAAAAGGCCGTCTTTCATCTTAGAGTGTTCATGACGTTTGCTACAAGAACAGACCAGGACCTGTGCGTGTCCACATGTGGATGTCCTAAACTGTAACTAGGGGGTTACAGCCTCCATTCAGGCAGAGGGAATCTGGGCTCATCTCTTTGAGTTGCTCAAAATGATGAGTGACTGTATTTTACTAAAACTGATGTCTTTCTATCTTCCTTTTTTGTTGTTTGTATGGTCTTTTGTTTTTTGTTTTTTGTTTTTGAGACAGAGTTTCTCTGTGTAGCCCTGGCTGTCCTGGAACTTGCTCTGTAAACCAGGCTGGCCTCAAACTCACAGAGATCCACCTGCGTCTGCCTCCCAAGTGCTGAGAATTAAAGGCGTGTACCACCACCCAGTGAGGTCTTTTTATCTTAAAGTCAGTTTGATGTTATTGAACGTGTTCTTAATTGGTACCATCGCAAAAATATATATGCCTTGATAACTTCTATTGCTATATGTCCATTTCTGCAATTTATGCTACCTCAAAGCATTTCTCAATAAAACATTTAATCTCTACCAAATGACGAGGGATGAAACCACACACACACACACACACACACACACACACACACACACACACACACTGGTTTCATAAATCACTGCCAATACTTATCTTTACAAAAATGCTATGAGAAAAGAAAGGCTCAGAGAAAAGTGACTGCACAGGAACCAGTTATATTGAACAGAATGCTTTTTAATCTTGAAGTCATCATGCTCATCTAGAGGACGAGAGAGACAACAAAGGTAATGTTGCCCCGAATGGCAATAAAATGGGATAAATTGAATTAGATTACAAAAGTAATAAAATCTCAACAAATGAATATCATAGATCATTATGAAAAATGGACTGTCACTTTAGGGATGCTCCAAGGGTCTGCATAATATCTTTCCAATTTCCTTTCTCCCCAACACAAATGTCTGATACCTCGTGTGTGGTAATGAATATATCTCCATTCAGAAAGAAGTGTCATTTATAGTCTTCCAGCGCAGGGGGCAGATAGTGTAAGCTGAGATTCCTAGCCACGTATTTTGTCAAGGTGAAGGCTACACTCAGACCCACCAGTGAGGTTGGTACAGTGGAGTAGGAAGAAGTCAAGCTATGGCATCTTCAAAGAAGGGTGACACAATTTATTAGATGGTAGCTCCAATGGCCTCATTCAGGGGCCAGAGCAAGTGTGTTAACTCCAACATTCTAGTCTCTGTTTCTAAAAACTTATTTTATATGTTTATATGCATGTGTATATATGTTCAAATGTATGTGGGGGCATATGCATGTGCAGATGTGCACGTATATGTGTGGGTGTACATGCAGAGACCAGAAGTTGACTGCAGATATCTTCAGTCATCTCTATCCTGTCTAGTTACTGAGACAGGGTCTCTTGATGAACCTATTTGGCTAGTCTAGTGAGCCAGCTTGTCTTGGAGATCCTGTCTCAGCCTCCAGAGTGCTGGGGTTACTGGTGGACCCTAAGTGAAGGGATGCAGACCTGGGAATTAACAAAATGCTAGAGTCATTTCCAGAAAGCTGTGTCTAGCGACTGCCAAGTTGTGTCTGTCTAAACTCCAAGGGCTTTACAATCCAGTGGGTGCTGGATCAGGATGACATTTTAAAGAAGTCAATGACTACACTTTCTTCTTTCCCCAGCTCTCCACACCTTGGCTTTTATGTGGTGGCTGGTTCCAAATTCTGGCCCTCACATTTGCATGGCAAACGCTTCAGTGGAGCCAGTTCCCCATCTCCCGTGCTCTGTACTCGTAATGTTCTTTATATCCCTGAGGCTTGATTGACCTTGGAGATAGTAGAAAACACCTGCAGTGTCTTTAATATACAAAAGCCAACCCATCCACAGCCCAGGGTGACACCTGTCCTTTCATCAGAGTTTCCATTCCCTGGGCCATCACCCATCTGCTCTTATCATCCTAGACCCAACTATGACACTACTTGGGACAGTCCTATATCCCAGGGCCCAGTAAAATTGCCTATATTATCTAATTCTAAACTTGCTTCTACTTGCCTCTCTCTCCCCTTAAGAATCCTGATAGAGGCTTCAGTGCTCTGAATTCCCCTCTTCCGGCCCACTCACTTTGATCTTGCCTCTGTACTTCTGTGTGGCTCTTCAGTATAAGGATGGCCTGGTATATCTTAAAAAGTATAAATGTAATAGATCTTTTCCTTTATAACAATCATTATGGTATCCGAATATCTTACTGTCCCTGACTAAACAAACTCTTGGTATCCTTAAAACAACCAGAAGCCAGGAGACCACAGTTCCAGGCAGGTACATAGAAAGCTTAAAGGCTTTGAGATCTTGAGCAAGGTATTGAGCCCTCTGTGTTGTGATTTTTACCAAATGTAAGAAGTGACTCACCCACTCCAGCCATTGTGATTATTAGCAAGTGAGAGAACCTAAGAGAAAGGGGAGGGTGAGGAGCCGTGACCTCTATTAACCCCTTGTTGCACTCCACTTGTGTGCCAAACACCATTGTGAAGCAAAGCTCCACTAAGTCATCTAAACAGAGGCACCCTTCTCCCTGGCCCAGAGGTTGATTTGAAGAGGGTGAAGAGGAGGATTTCCCCCTAGAGGAACTTTTTGACATGCCAGCACTAAAGTGTGCCATGACTAAAGACAACGGAATAACATTTCCCACCACCAGCAGCATAACGATTACATCTACCAACCTTCAGAGAGTCCAAGACACATGAGCTGCAGACTTCCTCCTCTAAAATACATTCACAATTCCAGCTAAGAGTCATGAGGCTTGGAAGCCCATTCCCCCAAATCTCAGAATCAGTTTCTTTAAGGACCTCTAGATTCAGGGTTGAGGACTCTTAACCCCTTGTTGCTTTTTTGGTTTTTCGAGACAGGGTTTCTCTGTGTAGCTTTGCGCCTTTCCTGGAGCTCACTTGGTAGCCCAGGCTGGCCTCGAACTCACAGAGATCCGCCTGCCTCTGCCTCCTGAGTGCTGGGATTAAAGGTGTGTGCCACCACCGCCCGGCTCCAGGTTGAGGACTCTTGCTTATACATCTCATATTCTGCACTATCAATCCCCCCCCCCAAACAAAGTGTATTCTTTGGATAATTAAAATGGAATCTCAACCTGAGATGCTCACCAGAGTGAGAGAGAAGGCCATTGGCTCACATGCCCATTCCTTGATGGCAGAGTACCAGATGTCTGCCCATCATCAGATCCAGAAAAGTCACTGCAAATGAGGTCTTCACATGGAAGGGACAAAAATGACACTCCAGGAGCTGAGACAGAATGGTAGTGCAGTAAACATTGGGGGGTTTTGGGTGCACCTCACATCCTGGAAACTTTGTAAAAACACATTTAAAGAAGCTGGGATGGAATGGATTTCCATCACTTTCAGTTTTGAATCCACAGACTCAAGCACAATGTATCCAGTAGAGATAATACTCAAATGCATGTTGATTGGCCTGCAGGCCATCTGTTGCCACTAAGGCTTCTGAATCACACACTGGATCCCAAACTTTAGACTTCTACACACAGACACAGCGTAGTATTTGTAGAGAGGGTCAGCCCTTCACTGCTCCCCTCACCCCCAAAGCTTCCAAATATCAAGTGGTGATAGGTTTTGGCTACCAGATATGTACCTGTCATGGATTAAATCTGAAACATCCTCCCAGAGGCTTGTGGTTTAAAGGCTTAGTCCCTAGCTCAATGACACAATTTTGAAGACTGCCATCTTTAATAGGTAGGATATAGCAGGAGGAAATAGGTTACTAAAGTCAGTGTCTTAGTTAGGGTTTATATTGCTAGGATAAAATACCATGATCAAAAGTAACTTGGGGAGGAAAGGGTTCATTCCATTCTACACTTCCAGCTAACAGCCCTTCACTGAGGAAGGCAGGGTAGAAATTCTAGCAGAGCGGGGACCTGGAGGCAGGAACTGATGCAGAGGACATGGAGGGGTGCTGCTTACTTTCTCTTCATGGCTTGCTCAGCCTGCTTTCTTACAGCATCCAGGACCAACCCAGGGATGGGACCACCCACAGTGAGCTGGGTGCTTCCACATCAATCATCAAACAGGAAAATGTACCCTAGGTTTGCCCACAGTCCAATCTGGTACAGACATTTCTCTCAAGTGAGGTTCCCTCTTCCAAAATGACTCTAACCTATGTCAAACTGACATAAAAACTAGCCAGCACAGCCAACCTTTACACCCACTCCAGCTTCGGGCCTGCTTTCTCTGCTTTCTGGTCCATGACCAAGGGCAGAGCCATCAGACTGAGCCACTCTCACTGCTGAGCACACCCCCCCCCCCCAACATAATGGACTGAAATCCCTACAGGACTGTGAGCCAAAATGAACCTTTCATCCTTGAAATGACTTTTTGCCAGTAGTCTTGGTCATGCTGATACAGAAGTAAGACCTCTTCCACAAAGGATGGTGGAGTAAACACATGAACACATAGACAAACTCACATGGGCAAAGCCATCTAATTAATCCAAACAGATCAGAAAAAAACTTTTACAGAAGAGAAAATTGTTCCACAAATTCAGATATGGACAGTTTTACGCACGAAAAGTCATGGAGTTGTGTTGTCCCAGCAGGGACTCTTTAAGGCCTTCCCATTGCATGGGCTGCTCTGTATCATAATCCCCTAGATGCTGTTCTGATGACCTGGGGAACACATGAACTTCCTGTTTCATGGCCTTGCCATTTACCTCTCCCATTACTCAGAATGTTCCACATCTCCAGGTCTATATTTCCATCTTTATTTTACCTTATCTAACTCACCCTCACCCCTTCCTTTGTGTCTTTCAGGGTACTTGAGGCACTGGGTAGCATCAGTGATTTTGTCAATTATCTGAGTTGTGTCTGAAGGTAGAAAGATCAACTGTGTCCAATTCAGTGTCCTGCAGGCAGTACACTCTCAATAAATATCAGATGCTTTCTGCACTTCTCATAAATTTAGGTTGTGCAAATAACTCAGTAGGGGACACATCTGAATTTATTAGCAACAGAACTCTCCTTCACTGCTGACTCATTGTCCAAACTTCCCTGTTTTCCAGTTTGGATGGCTCTGTTATCAAATAGCTAGATCAATCTTTCCTATGCCCAGTTCCCATAGGCTTTTATTTCTAACACTGAAGATCAGTGATAAAATACGAAGAAACAGAAATCTAAAAAAAAAAAAAAACCTCTGCTCTTAGATATTACTGTCCATTCACGAGTAGCAAAAATGGTGTTATTTCAGGTCTCCCACAGGGTGGATATTCAGTTGTATGTTTCTTCTGAGTGTCGGCTCTTGACTCTAGGACAGAAGCCTTTCATGGTGTCTTAAATAACTGCCTGGTTCAGAGATTATCATTAAAGAACTGATCTTGGATGTTAAAGCATTTGGTCTGAGAGACAATGTCAGTGGAAGGTATTATTCACTTGGTAACAGTGGGCATACAGAATTATGTTGAGGTAACAAGGAGAAACAGGTGACTGGGCACATGGGTTAGCAGAATGCAGGGTTATGCTAGTTGGTTGTGCATTACATACACCTATGTTCCACATGTTCGGAACATGAGCCTTGGACAAGAAGTTGCACGATCAACCTCATTTTCCTAACTTGTGGTTAGTATCACAGAACTCACCTGCAAGAGCTGTTGTTGAGTAGGGAGAGTAGAGTAAGATATCAGAGGGCAGGAGATGGAGCCCGCAGTAGGTAGAGACATTATCCTTAAAGCCTCAGCCCTTGAGAGGGAGTATGCCCCAGGGAAGGCCTGTGAGTATGAACTTATAGAAACTTATAGAAAAGGCTTGGGTGGGTCATTGGACCTCAGACAGAAGGACCTCTTTCTTTAATGGTTTTCTTCCAAACCATGGGTTCTCTTTGCCCTCCTCAATCAGAGTCTAAGGCCAAATGGAATCTTTGTGATTTGCCTTTGTGATCTGGGACAAAGCCCACACTAGCAGCACGCATAGGGACCGTGTCCCCTCCATGTGCCATCCTGGTGATCAGCATAGCCATGGGTTATAGGTTGAGGAATTAGGAACCTTGGGTTTTTTCCTGAATCATTCTTGGCCTCATTAAGAGGAGCAGCAGTTGTGGATTCTAAGTAAGCACAGTGGCTTTCTCCCAAGGTCCCTGTCATTCCTATTTTCTCCACCAACCCTCTCTGTCACTACGAATTAGTACAAAATAGCAGCAGTTTCTGCTGTCACCTCACCTGCTGCCTTCTGGAGCTTACTGTCACGAGGAGATCAAAAAGCTTGTCAAACAATTTCGAAGATATTGCTGAAGACAGCATTGGCCCATTTTACCTGTGACACCCAGAAAAGCAGGCAGGACTTCAGCGAGAGCTCTGCCAGAATCACTAGGCAATGTGCTAAGTGTCTGGGTAACAACCTCTGGCCCTCTGGCGGTCTCCAAAGAAACACCCCCCCCCACCCAATTCTCACTATAGGAGAGAGCTCTCCGGAATGATGGATGGCCCTGCTATGTTGTAGTAGAGACCCACTACTCTGATGACAGGGATTAGGGACTGCAGGTAGGCAAGGCAGGAAGGAGGGTGGAGTTCCTGAGGATTTGGGGGACCAATATCTCATCTTGGGGAAATCCCAGCGGGAATTTTACAACTAATCTTTAGTCAGTATGTGTTGTATTTTGCCCTAAGCTACCAGTTAGGCTTTAATCTTGCAGGTGTGAGTTTTTTTCATTGATCTGGGAGTCCTTGTTATTGGCAGACACTGGCTTAGACACCTGCAGCATGTGGTGGTCTTGCTATGGTCTCCCATTTTCCTTCCTGCTGACCTCAGTATAAATGATCAATTCCATTTGATTTTCTGCCTTATCACCTTCTCATTTTCATTAAGTATGCACTAGATCCCAGATTCATACTTAGTGTCTTTGGGGACGCTGGAGACACAATGAAATTAAAAGACCCATATGGTCTCCACCATTATGGAATTATTGGAACTGTTGAAATACTTTTCAAAGAATTAAGAAGGCCAAGCAATATGAAAAACAAAGTGTGTGTGTGTGTGTGTGTGTGTGTGTGTGTGTGTGTGTATGAGAGAGAGAGAGAGAGAGAGAGAGAGAGAGAGAGAGAGAGCACATGCATGTGGGTGTGTGAACACATGTGTAAGTAAAGAGTAAGTAAAGATTCTCCTCCTATTATTGGATGTTCTGATATCTCAAAAATCAGTATTTGAAGACTACCCTCAATTTTCAGTACTATTTTCATCTCAAATTTGTAGCACACACTGGAGTCATGGAACTGTTTTGCTTCCTAGTTGAATGCCATGTGCCTAAGGTCCATACCATCATTTTGTAAACTTGAGACTCTCCTGTACTCATCCTCACTCCAAAGGGCTTGGTTTCCAGGCGACAACACAAATCGCCTGTGACTTCACGGTCTCAAAGCTCCTAAGAAGGCTCATGAAACTGCAAAGTCATCCGTCTCCTACACTGGTGAGACAGACATTTGGGGATGAAGGGACTGTCCCTGATTCCTTCTTTTTCTCCTTGTCCCTACACATGACCCCTCAGGCACTATCCTCAAGTATAAAAGGTTGATAAGTATTGGTCATACCTAAGTGGCAGAAGAGACACCGTGACAGGCGAGGACAAGGAAGATTAGGTCATATGGGACAATGGATCATCTTCACCTCTGGGAGCCTTCTTCAACCAATGGAGAAACTGTGAAACAAGAACTGATGTGACAAGCACAGGGCTGGTGGGAGTCAGTGCAGAGGAGGCAGTGAAGACCCCAGAGAAAGCAAAGGAGAAGAGCCACGTTCTGACTGGAAAGGACAAAGGAGAGGCAGGCTCCAGCCCGTCTCTGTACCTCCATGACTTAGCTTGTTTTGTTTGTAATTTTCCTGGAGATTGGAGTCAGGTTGTCCCTGGTTACCAAGAGATGGGAAAGACACATACTTTGTTCTGTAATTGAGTTGACTTCCTAAAGTGTTTCCCTCTGTTGGGAGCCTGGAGACTGGTCAAAGCTAGAAGGCCGTGGGACTCCAGCAAGTTTGCCGTTTCCCAGCACGTGGTGGTTATTCTTGATTGTCAACTTGTCTATATCTGGAATTATCTAAAAACCAAATGGCTGGGCAAAGTTGGGGTGTGGTATTAATTAAATCATTTAAAGTGGGAAAGACCCACTTCCAATTTGTATCTTCGAGGTGGGAAGATCCACCTTTAATTTGGGCCACATCTTCTGCTGACAGCCTATATAAAGGACATGAAAGAAGGAAGCTTGCTCACTCTCTTTGCCTGTTTGCTCTTGCTCTCCCTAACAAGTCCATTCCTTCAGTGGCATTAGAGTCTACTTCTTTGAATTCCAGCATATACTGAAGACATGCTTTGACACCAAGCCGTGTGGACTGGAAAACTACTGGATTCTGGACCTTCTCTTGGTAGACAGCCCTTGTTAGAGTAGTGGGACCACAGTCTGTAAGCCATTCTAATAAATCCCCATTCCATGTATGTTGTGGGAATTTGCTCCGCCAATGACCTTGGGGTATCTGGCCCAGTAGAGGCATGGCATGTTTTGGGTATGTGACTGCTTAAAACTGAGGATGTGCATGCACTTTGCTGTCTCTTGGTGTGGTCCGAGACCAGACAGATAGTTTCATTCACCCCGGGCAAAACAGAATGACTCTGCAACTAGATCTATCTTATCCTGTATCTGTGAGTCTGTTTTCCCATAGCACCCATTAATGAATTGATATATATTCATATATACACCCTTTTGGCTCTCATTTCACATAT
>CABHPQ010150682.1:0-16099 GCA_902168405.1 Peromyscus aztecus | reverse complement strand
AGGAGGGAGAACGGGGGAATCTATGGCTGATATGTAAAGTTGAATTATATTGTAAAATAAAATAAAATAAATTCAAAAAAAATAATAATTTCTCTACACTGGAAAAAAAAAAGTCCCACATCATTGGCTGCATGTAGTTCTCATACCAGTTGTGTTGACATATTCTATCTTCTAAAATATTAATTTGAACATTTCTAGTGTAGCAACCATATTTAATGTTTCCCTACTTGAATTATAGCCTTTGTGGAAGATACTCCATAGCTATTGTGGCTTCCTTATTGTAAGCCTGTGGAAATTTCAGTTCATCAACCTGGCTCTTAAAGATACTATGTTGTGACTCTTATACATTGGATTTTGTGGGAGTGAGGTATTTAGCATAATTATTCTTCTTTTATCAGTAAGGGAGGTGAGAACTACATGAGGTTTTAAAATTATAGAGGCAGTATAAAAAAGACTCAAATGGTTAATTAATCCAGATTTGGATTGTATGTGTGTGCATCTGTGTGTGTGTGTGTGTGTTTAAACCCTTCAAAGAAATGTAAATATACAGTGAGCAAGATAGTTATTACCTCATCAACCAGAGTATAATTTCGCTCATTCCTATTAATATTTTTAAGACCCATGACTTGTATAATGAGTCTTGAAGAACTTCTGTAGACATTTTGACGTATATGCTCCAGTCTCACCTCAGTTTACTAAGTCTTTTGAAATCATCTCTTTCTAGTTTCAAAAAACCCACAGTAGAGAGAGGTTCCCCATAACTACTGCATAAACATTACTTCTCACTTCAATATTTGTAGAACATGTAAGTGGTATGCCACTTTGCTAAAAAAAGAAAGAATATTCACCTCAGAAAGTGATTTTGAAGTAAAAAAATTCAGCTGTATTTTATTTAGTAAATACTATCAGACAACTTCTATGAGGAAGGTGTCACAATATTCTAACTTCTGTAATGCAGGAAAGAATAGTGGAAATAATAGCAACACAGGTCAAAATTTGAGTGTATCTTGTGTTCTTTCTGTATTCTTGTATGAGTCACTCACCTCCCTTTTATCTGCAAAAGACATTACTTTTCTCTCACAATTCATAAATTATATCTGCAAATAACAAATAAAAGAGAGCTACAAAACATCATATGAAGAGGCTGTTACTGAAAAATACCTATTTTTTCTCCTTGATCTCATCTCTCACCATGGTTGAAACCTAACAGCAAATCATCAGGTCAGGAAAAGGATGTATGTACCCACAATGATTGCCCTTCAGACAAATAAATGATGTCCAATGGAGCATGGTATACAGTGCACTTCTTATAAAACACATGATACTGAATCACTTTGAGTAGTACATGGAAAACTGGAATAATTACAGCAAGTTAGAAATCTCTAGAGATTGCCTCCAGAGAATACATAACCATGCATCCACCCATCCTACAGAAGAGGCAATTAACTTGCCTGTGGGGATCAAGATAACTATTATCTCTTTAAAAAATAAAATGTACTTACTGCTTCATAAGGGAAGACATTAGAATATATATCCTAGTGCATTACAACTTGAGATATTATTGCATATATAGAGATCATCTGATGTTTAAATAAGGTTAAATACATATCTCAAAAAAGATTCATTGGATCTTTATGATGAAAATTAGAGTGTTTTTCTTCTCTGAAATACATGGTCCCTCAGTGTTATCTACAGTCATCCTGCTGTGTAATAGCCCATCAAAACCTCTGATCACAATTAATAGCCACTGTCCAGTCTTTGCTCAGTTGTGTGTCTTCGTGATAGCAAGGCACCTGGTCTAATCTAAACCTCTTTTGAGGCTTTGTTTCACCTAATCATGTACAAAAACCCTGTAACTGCATTTCTCAGCATAAGGGTTAAAGGAATTTGAGCCAGTCTGGACTCAAGTGTTTTCCTAAATCATAAATCTAAGCTTCGATTAAAGCAGCTTCTTAGTGGAACTCAATAGGCCCTGACTGTGTCAAAAATTATACAACATCTTCCTCACAATCCACAGATAAATACATAGATGAGATGTATTCATGAGATAAACACATACAATAAGGCAGTGGGAGACTTCCCTCAAAATATACATAATATCTTTTCATTAAGAAAATTTTTTATTCATTTTACATACCAACCACAGATCCCCCTCTCTTCCCTCCCCTTGCCCCCAGTTTACCCCACAAACCACCCCCATTCCCTCCTCCAACAAGGTAAGGCATCCCATGGGAAGTCAGCAGAGCCTGGTACATTCAGATAAGGCAAGTCCAAGCCCCTTCCCCTGCATCAATGCTGTGCAAGGTGTCCAACTATAGGTAGTGGGCTCCAGAAAGCCAGCTTATGCACCAGGGATGGATCCTGATCCTACTGCCAAGGGACCCCTTAAGCAAATCAAGCCACACAACTGTCTTGCTTATGCAGAGGGCCTAGTCCAGTCCCATGGAGGCTCTGCAGTTGTTGGTCTAAGTTCATGAGTTCCCACTAACTTGGTTTGGTTTTCTCTGTAAATTTCCCCATTATGATCTTGATGCCCCTTGCTCATAGAATTCCTCTTCTCTTTCTTTGACTAGACTCCTGGAGTTCGGCCTAGTGCTTGGCTGTGGATCTCTGCATCTGCTTCCATCAGTTAGCAGATGAAGACTCTATGATGACAGTCAGGGTATTCACCAATCTGATTACTGGGGTAAGCTAGTTCAGACACCTCTCCACTATTGCTAGTAGTCTAAGCTGGGGTCATCCTTGTGGATTTTGGGGAACTTCCCTAGCACTCAGTTTCTCCCTATCCCCATAATGTCTCCCTCTATCATGGTATCTCTTTAGTTGCTGCCCCCCCCCCCCCTCCATTCCTGTTCCAGCTCGACCATCGCACTCCCTTATGTTCTCATCCCCCATCCCTTCCCCTCTATTGTTCCTTTTTATCCCCAGTTTACTCGTGGAGATCTCATCTATTTTCCCTTCCCAGGCCAATCCATGCATCTCTCTTGGGGTCCTTGTTATTATCTAGTTTCTCTGAAGCTGTGGGTTGCAGTCTGGTTATCCTTTGATTTACATCTAATATCCCCTTATGAGTGAATACATATCATGGTTGTCCTTCTGAGTCTGGGTTACCTTACTTGGGATGATGTAGCATGAATCTTAAAAGTTCTTATTAATAAAATCAAACCTGAGCCAGTTATTGGGGTGAAATGCTGGATGGTCAGAGAGACAGAACAAACCACAGCTAACCTCACCTGGCCAACTTCTCGGCTGGTCTTGTTTCCTCAGACTGGAAGCCTCTGTGTCCTCATATCCGAATGGCTCTCAGCTGAACTGTGCTTCTTGAAATCCTGAATGCTTAACCAGCCAAATGCTTAACCAGCCAAATGCCCCTAGTTTCTGGTCCTCACGCCTTACATATCTTTCTGCTTTCTGCCTCACTCCCTGGGATTAAAGGCTTGCTTTCTGGGATTAAAGGTGTGTGTCACCACGCCTGGCCGTTTCCAATGTGGCCTTGAACTCACAGAGATCCAGAGGGATTTCTGTCTCTGGAATGCTAGAATTAAAGGTGTGTGCTACCACTGCCTATCCTCATGTTTAATATTGTGGCTGTCTTGTTCTCTGACCCCAGATAAGTTTATTAGCATACACAATATTTTGGGGAACACAATACCACCACAGGATGATATTTTCTAGTTCCATCCATTTGCATGTGAATTTCAGGATGTTGTTTTTTTATGACTGAGTAGTACTCCACTGTGTATATGTACCACATTTTCTTAATCCATTCTTCAGTTGAGGGGCATCTAGGTTGTTTCCAAGTTCTGGCTGTTATGAATAATGCTGCTATGAATGTAGTTGAACATGTATCTTTGTGGTATGACTGTGCATTCCTTGGGTATATGCCCAAGAGTGGTATCATTTGGGTCTTGAGGTAGATTGATTCCCAACTTTCTGAGAAGCCATCATACTGATTTTCAAAGTGGCTTTACAAGTTTGCATTCCCACCAACAATGTAGGAGTTCCCCTTGCTCCATATCCTCTCCAACATAAGCTGTCATAGTTGTCTTTTGATCTTAACCATTCTGACAGGTATAAGATGGTATCTCAGAGTTGTTTTGATTTGCATTTTCCTCATGACTAAGGATGTTGAGAAATTCCTTAAATGTCTTTTGGCCATTTGAGATTTTTCTGTTGAGAATTCTCTGTTTAGCTCTGTAGCCCATTAATTGGATTGTTCAGTATTTTGATGTCTAGGTTCTTGAATTCTTTGCATATTTTGGAGATTAGCTCAAACCAATGGTACAGCAGAAGCAAAAGACATTCTGGAGTCTATGTTCTCATAAGCCTTGCTTCAACAAGACATATCATCCATCAGAGAGATATTCTTCTGGTGAACTGACATCTGAACTTCAATTGCCATCTGTTGCACCTCTGATACGGCCATTGGCTACCAGCATGTTGTGGTGGTAGAAGACGCTCTTAAGAATTTAATATAGGACAGGAGGGCTAGTGTGAATTTCCTATCTGAGTCCTAGTCCAATATGTCCACTAGGGGTCCCAGATGAAAAACGGTTTGATGATCTTCAGTTAACACAAATAAACGTAGATGGGAAGACTGAGAGGACCTGAGAGAAAAAGCTTATCTGGGTCTGGACCAAAAGGCTACTTCCCCAGTAAATGGAGGTAGTGAGGGATGTTCTGTATACAGGTTCCTATTGGGGCAGATTAACAGATTGGAGATATTGTAATGGAAGACAGGAATGATAGTGAAAATCATCCACCTGAGTTCCAGCCTGGTATGGTCTTCTCTCAAGCTCTTATCCTCCAAGCTATGATAGACCAGTCTTCAAGTCACAAGCACTCAACAGCTTTTACTGCCAAAAGTTTCAAAGTCCTCTGCAATCCACTCCAAAATGCAATGGTCATGCCACATTGCTGCCACAGCAATACCCCATAAACCTGGGACCAATGTCTATTCTAGCTAATTTTATTTCTATCAAACTCTAATAAGGAACATGACCAAAAGCATCCAAATAGGGAAATAATTTATTTCTTCTTAAAGATTAAAGTCCATCAAGAAGTAAGTGCTTTTTGTATGTGATTCTCAAACACTTTTATATAATTAAATTTGCAGGTTATCTCCTACTGTTGCTGACAAAGGTGAAAGAGAAAGGATGATTGTAGAGATTTGAGTTACAAGCATGAGCCATGGATCAATGACCTCAAAGCTTCTAAGTTTCTTCTGAGAGAGATCCTTATGTTCTGTAGTAATGTTGTAAATTTTGCTGAATTGGCCAGTGACATGAGTGGCTGCCTAAAACTGCAATTGGAATGCCCAGTATGTTCCTACTACAGAAGTTACAGCATTAATTGTGGAGAAGTAGGACCCTGAAAATTAGAATGGATATATGTTGAAGCTTCTTTATGAAGATAGAGATATCAATCACCTCTATTCTAGTGAGATAGTTTTCTCTTTTGTAGAATTATACTTTCTATAAGCAGTAGAATCAATCCCTATATACTACCTAAATTGCCCACTTCAGAATTTTACGCAAATGACAGCTAGTGTCTGAGTGTAATTTCATGATTTGAGCAATGAAACAACTTCCGTGATTTGAAACATTTTAGTCTGATACCAAACAGTGGGAGTGGGGATGTCTCTGACCCTTTTGCCTATCCTTGGGACTCCTTTCCTCCCACTAGGCTGCCTCATCCAGCCTTGAGGATTTGAACCTAGTCTGATGGCATCTTGTTATGCTTTGTTTGGTTAGTGTCCATGGGAGGCCTGTTCTTTTCTAAACGGCAAGGGAGGTACAATAGATCTGGGAGAAAGTGAAGGTCAGAGGTGGGGTACTGGGAGAAGTGGAGGTAGGAAAGGCTGTGATTGGGATGTATTATATGAGAGAAAACAAATAAATAAATAAATAAACAGATAGATGACAGAGAGAGAGAGAGAGAGAGAGAGAGAGAGAGAGAGAGAGAGAGAGAGAGAGAGAGATAATACTTCTAAAGTGGACAGGAACCTAAGACCATAAAGGTCATGAGCATAGGGAAAACCCTTATACTATTATTTTGCTAAAGGGATATAGCAATGAAATAACTCCCAATGACATTCTGTACAGAGTCAAACCAGACAGGGTCCCTACGCTGAGAAGGGGAAGTAGACAGAGTGTTCGTGCCCTAACCAAGAAGCCATCTGCAATTGAAATCTGCTTGCAAAAGGAAAATCAGTTTTCCACAGTGCAGTCTTACTAGATGCATCAACCAATTCCAAGGCAGGTTCCATGCCCAGGAGTAGTTGAACAACACAAAATGAACTCAGTGGAGGTGGGTTTTTTTTTGGTTTTATTTTGTTTTGTTTTGTTTGAATATTTTATTTTATTTTTCTTTTCTTATTTGTTTTATTTTGCTTATTTATTTTGATTTTAGTTTTTGTGGGTTTCAGTATTTTTATTTGCTTTGTTTTTGAGGCAGGGAGAGGGAAAAAGAATGGAAAGTTGGGTGGGGAGGGAGGTGGGGAGGATCTGGGAGGAAATGGGAAATAAAAACATGAACAAATATACTGAATTAAAAATTTTAATTAACAAAATTAATTAATTAAAATATTTTTCATTATGTTAATGAAGACCACAAAGCAAAATGATTTCAGACAGCAAAATCAGCAATACTCACTCAGTGTCTAATTTAGGGCTCCTCATCTCAGGGCTTTCTGGTAGCGTCCTCAGAAACTTGATATCTTTTACTTGATATCTATGAGCCCTGAAGACATTGTGTTGGCTAGACCTAGTGAGCAAAAATTCAAAAATAATCTAAACTTTAAAATTTTTGTTTTTAATTGTGTGTGTATTAGAGGTATGTAAATAGAATAGCAATAAGTTCAGTAGTGTGTCTGTGTGTGTGTCTGTGTGTGTAACAACAATAATTAAAATTTAAAACATTATGAATTTGAGAGGGATTGGATGATACTAGAGGACTTTGGAGGGGAGTGGACTAGCACTTAAATTATGTGAATACAATATTCACGTTTAAAATTCTTTAAAAATTAATTTAAATATGAAATAGATATTTTTTTAAAGAATAAGTATAAAAAAATCACTCAGTGTCTACATACAATGGTGAGGGAAAAAATGGTATGCTTTTGGCTATGATCAGAACAATTATGTCAGGTTAACAGATATCTTTATTTGAAAATTAAGTTTTAAAGAGTTATTTAATAAGATCTACTTAACAGAGGGAAGATTTGTGATGAAGAATGCCTATGTGTAGACTTGGTAGGTATTTGAGGATGATATAATCATTGAATCAGTTGGTTTGTTATGGATCACTCTTTATATTATGAATGAGGATCACTCAAACAATAGAAGTCTTAGAAAATAAATCTTAGGCTCCCTGAGTAGGAGGGAGTTTGCCAAGAGACTGCTTTTGAAATGATTGCATCTTCAATTCTTTTGGAGCACTTCCTGTATCCTTATGTCCTTCAGGCTGGAACAAGATGACCAGTTCTCAAGAGCCTTTGCCTGCTGCCCAACATTACCTAGTACATGAGTCATTTCCTAACAATAAATCTCTTCTTCCCTCATGTTTTCATATTGTCTCTCTATCTGTCTCTGTCCTCCTTCATCTCTGTCAGTCTATCTGTGTCTCTTGCTGTGTTGAAATATATGTATATCATACATACATATGAACATACATACACACGTGCACACACATATATGTATAAATGCATGCATATATGCACACATATAATTCATTCATTTTTTGGTAAAAGATGACTTATACAAATTGTAAGAAAATTAATGCATAGATAAGATGGAAACCATAAGATTTCACAACAAAAAAAGTAACAAACACAAAAGTAATTTATGAATGAATAAATTTTGGAGAACACCAAGAAAATGCAAATTCCTGAAAACTGATTGTGGAGTAAGATACAATCGGAATGTATCTACGACGAGCAGAGGGATTGACTAAAGAGTGATCTCTCCAAAAGAAAGTCACAGGAACAAGTAGTTTTATTTGTGAATTCTTTCAAAGTTTAGTAAAATCCTAAGACTATGACAGAGAAGGAGCTGGTGGGGGGTTGCTACAGTGCCTATTATGGATCTAACAGGTTACCGCAAATAAGAGGCTTACTGCAACCACGATTCTATAAGTCTAAAATCAGTCTCACTAAGAAGTTAGGGGTCTGTAAGAGGCATGGTCACCCCATAGGCTTTAGGGAAGCTCTTTTCCTTGTGTACACCAGCCTCTGCTGAGTGAGGTCATTCTGTGTTCACATTACACTAATGTTGCTCCAGTGTCATATTACCAGCTCCCTGTCACCTATAGCTAAAACGTCCTATCCTAAATCCCATGCATAAGGACAAATGGGATTGCCTTTGGTGCATACAGTGGTTTCTCATTTTTTAAATTTATTTATTAATTTATTTATTCTATGTGTTTTTCACATCATGTATGTGATCCCATTCATTCCCTGTCCCTTCACATCCACCCTCTGCCCCTGGACCCCCACCCCCCACACCATAAAACCAAATTGAGGAGATAAAAACCCTGTCTCGAAAACCAAAAAAAAAGGAAGAAAATAAAATGAGAAACATTTGAAAAAAGGGAAGCTGCAGTGTGACCCAACAAATCATACCATATACCACTTTGTCCATACATCTCTGTTTGCAAGTGTTCCTTGCAAAGAGTCATTAGTCTGGTTCAAGGCCACTGGTCTCCACTACATGTTTGATGTCATTCTTAATATCTTTATCCTGATGTGTCAGTATTATCTGTATGGTACTGAGAGAGAGAAAGAACATGAAGATTGGCTGGTAGGGAGGTGGGTAGGATCTGAGAGGAGTTGAAGGGGAAAGAATATGATCAAATATATCATATGAAAAAAATTAAGTAAAAAATTTTTAATTAAAAATAATATTGAAAGGTTTTTAACATTAATGAATAAAACTTTTCTGGGTCATTATTGAACTCATCAGTGTGATATATAAATCTCACTGTCCATAATTTTACTTAGAATATAAAAAGGAGCTCAGGGGAATTAACCCAGGTATTCTACATCTTCATAAGATAAAAATAATCAAAGATTATTTGGCTTCTAAGCCATCCTTCTGAATGCATTCATGACCTCCTTGTTCCTTAGGCTGTAGACCAGTGGGTTCAACATAGGGATGACCATAGTGTAGAAGACAGATGCAATTTTGTCAGTATCCATAGAATGACTGGAGCTGGGCTGTAAGTACATGAAGATAAGAGTCCCATAGAAAATAGAGACTGAAGTAAAGTGGGACGCACAGGTGGATATAGCCTTGCAATATCCTCTACCTGTGTGCATCTTTAGGATGGTGATAAAAATGAACATGTAGGATATTAAGATAACCACAAGAGCAAGGAAGATATTGAAGCTGGCTAAGTCAATAAGAATAAGCTCATTAACATGTCTATCAGAGCAAGAGAGAACCATGACTGCTGGAACATCACAGAAAAAGTGGTGGACCACATTTGACCCACAAAAGGAGAGCCTGAATGTGTCTTCAGTGTATATGGAGCCATTCAGGAAACCATAGACATAGCAACTTATGACCAGCCATGCACACACACTTGTAGTCATGGTGGTGGCATAGTGTAAGGGCTTACACACTGCCGCATATCGATCATAGGCCATTGAGGCCAACAGGAAATTCTCAATAGTGCCAAAGGATCCAAAGAAGAAAATCTGAGCAGCACAAGCTCTGTAGGAGATGACATTTTCTCTTAAAAAAAACCCAGCCATGACTGTGGGAGTGACAGCTGAAGAGTAACAAAAGTCCACCAGAGACAGGTTACCTAAGAAAAAGTACATGGGGGTGTGGAGCCGAGAGTCAAAGAAAATCAACATGAACATCCCCAGGTTCCCCACCAGGGTGATGGTGTAGATGAGGAGGAAGGTGATGAAGAGGGGAAGCTGCAGGCCTGGGGCATCAGTGAGTCCCATGAGAATAAACTGTGTCACTTCTGTCCTGTTCTCCATTAGTGTCATCTGACAGCACTAGATGATCTGCAGCAATGAGGAAAAAAGGACATACTGATAAAGAAACTGAACTAAAATTGGAATATATAAGGCAAGATATATTCTTATTATAGAAACAATTATTAATTCAAGGTAATGAAATAGAAAATCAAATTTGGTGCATTAATTATACACAGGAGAATAAACTACAAAATTTGAAGAATACTAATGATTCATCCATGTGCTTAAAAAAATATTATAACCTGTTGCTTGAAATGTAAACAACTTTATAACTTTATCAAAAATTTTTATAGATACTATCTATGTACAAAATCACTCATCCTGACCTCAGTAGTTGATATTTCTGCTTCACTCACCTTTTTAGAATAAATATGGACATTAGATACATGCTTTTCTTATCTCATTTCAACAATATTATTGATTTTCTTATTATACCATTGTGGATTATGAAGGATAAGGATTGAGAAATTGACTCATTCATTGTACAAGTATTAATTAGATTTCTGCCTTATACTAAAGTGAACCTTTAACGCATACTAATACATTCCTAAGTTTAATGGTCTAAACTGAGTTAAGGTTGTACTGAATTTAAACCAATTTATTATTACCATATGTCTACGTTGGTTTAAACATACTTTGGAGTATATTTTGATCAACTCAGTGATTGATTTCATGATGGTTTTTGTACCATTTACTAGCAGACTATCACTGAAGGTTAAATAAACCCTAAAACAAAATTCATGAGGGTGAAATGCTTTTTATTTCCATTATAAAAGTATCATCAGGAAACTAACAAGCTCTGAGTTGTGTTTTAAACTATTATGCAAAAATCACCCTTTATTACTGCCTGTATATCTACATATGTCTGCAAAATGGGAGAGACTGTTTATTAAAAGCATAAAATTTTATTAAGATATAGAAGGGTTTAAATCTTGAATGTAAATAACACACTTCTATGAAGAGTAGATGTGCTGGGGTGAGTGGGGTGGGAGCATTTTCATCATGCAAAAGAAATTCTGAGTGAAAGAATAGCATACCTTCAGACTTAGCAGATATAGAACCTAGTTTCTAGAAGAAATGTATAAGAGACTTACTGTTTGACACCCCTCCCTAGAGTGACTAGTCCTAACCTAACTCCTCTGAACATTACATCTCCCTCTGCAAAAAGAAGTAATGAAGTCTATTTTAAGATATAACTGTGAGAATTAAACAAGGTAATAAAGGGAAAGCAACATAAGTCTGTGTGGCAAGCATAGCCTGATGCTTGCTATCATGTTGTAATTACACTGAGACGATGGCCTTTAAGCTGGTTTGGTCAGTGGACAGTGATGTATACAGTTTCAGTCTGGGAGTAATTTTCAACTTCAAATTTCTCTCCCTGATTTACCTTTCTCCCTATTGTAGGGCTACTATGATTCCCTGTGCCTTCCAGTAGTTCTCATTATTTTCTTACTCAAAAGATATGAGTTTTTTAAACTATCCATTCTCAAGTGTTCTTCCTTGAAATCATATTTTAGTTTGGGTAAAAGGATTTGTTCATCATAAAATGCATTCATTCTCTGTGTTATTATTGTCATGGGCTGGACAAATCAGCAAGACAAATAGTTGAAAAATTCAAACATGGGGGTTTCCTTAAGCTCACATATCTATTATAATGAAAAGTTCCATGACTTTTTTTTTATTTGGATCTATTCTTACATAATAGTACTTAAAAAATTTTAACTATTACCTTTGGTGGATCTGGGAGATTGCTCAGTGGGTTAAAATTCAGCCATTGGAAGGGTATGCATCCGGTACTAGTTATTATGTGGTCTTCACTATATTTCTCATAAACTTTTAGCAACTTCATTTCATGAGGATGACACATAAAGATACCATATTTATCAACCTTAACAGCCATGATTACGTTTAATGTATGTTTCACAAAAAATAATGGTTTTCCATATGTATATGTGTCTATGCAAAGCAGAAGGATTGTTTTTAACTTCTTCATTAAGTAAAATGAGGGTTTGATATGTTTCTGGTGTTCTAAAACAATTATAGCAAGAACAAAGGAAAACTCAAAAAGCAAGCTTCACTTACAGTGTCTTCATACATATATGCTTTGAATCACATCTTCAATGTATACAGACAAGCAGCAGGGAAGAACATCAGATTCTATGGGAAAGGCTAAAATGAAGTTCACAGCATGTTAACTCACTAAGGACCATTGCATATGTTAAATGATTATCTCATTCACTTTTCCAGATTTTTTTTGCCTCCAATGGAAGATGAAGATGACTATGATAAAGTAAGCAACTAATAAGTTAGAGTTCTTTGTGTTTATTTTGTTTGTAGAATTTTTTTAAACATAAGCATGTTTCACAAAGTTCAGAAAACCCCCTATGATGTATGGGTTTGTATTTGTTACCCAAATTCGCCCAAGGTTTTGAGAAAACAATTGCAATTGTCTTTCTCTTTTTACCATAAGTACCTGCTCCTGTGCTAATCACATCTCTCAATAACAACCCTGAAGACAAACACAATCTTACCTGTTTGTTGAAAGAAAAAAAAAACAAAAATCAATGAAGACTATTTGCCTGAAGCCACAAACACCATAGTGTAATATCACATAAATTCTGTTAGAAGGGCTTCCCCTCAGTTTGTAGTCAGTAGGTTCCAGGTTCTCAAAGGCAATGGAAGAAATTATTAATATTGATCAATTTCTGAATCAACCATGAATTCTTAAGTCTTCTGGAAGATTCACTTATGACTTGCTTATCTACAAAATGGAAGATTATAACTCTCACATAATTGAGATTATGTCTATAAAATAACAATTAGAAGTCTATAAACCATCTCACAAAGAGACTGTAATTTAAAACCTTTATCTTTGGAATTCCCTTTTGGTCTCTGAGTGTTTTTCTTGACCATGGTTGAAAGCTTATAGCAAATCATCAAGTCAGAATCTCTGTGAATACTAATGTGATTATCATCCACATCAGAGAATAATAACAAGGCACGACTTATAGTGAGTTCTTTTTAAAAACAATGTCATGTAGACACTTCCATGTAGGTCTATAGAGGCTTGCATACAGTTTGCAGCTGTGGAAACTTCTCCTCTGAAATAGTCAGCAATTCCTGGTTCTACTTTCTGGGAAAGCAGCAATTAAATCAACTATGGGGATGAAATTCATGATTTTAATTGCTCACAGAATTTTTAAATTAAAATATAATTACATCGTTCTTTCTTGTCCCTTTTCTCCCTCCAACCCTTCCCATGGGCCATCCTTCATCCCTCTCAAATTTGTGGCCTCTTTTTAATTAATTGTTTTTGTTACTTACACATAAATACTTATATATGTAAATACAACCTGCCAATTCATTTAGTGTTACTTGTATATGTATATGATTTCAGGGATGACTTCCTGGTATTGGATGCCAATTAAGGGTAATTGGTAATCAAATATTACATGATATTGCTTGTCTGGTTTTTTCCAAGTAACATTTGTGTTGATACTCTGAGAACTTCACACCATGTACCCTGTTCACAATCCCTTCACAGTCCCTCCACGTGTGCTCCCCCTTGTTACCTCCACAACCAAAAGAAGTAGAAAATAAAAATAAAAAAGGAAGTCCACTTTGTGTTATCTATATATTCACTGGTGCATGATCAAATTCTTAGTGGCCTGTCCCTTGAATAGAACCGCTCCTTCTCCGTCCACAACTCTACCAGAAGCCATTGATTGTGGAGAGCTACTCTTTGGCATCATAAAAATGGGTCACATTTTTTAAGAGTTCTTTTCAATGGCTTCCTGTCTAGGCTGTTCCTTTGTTTTGGGGGTTATCACAGAAGCCTTCCATGTCTCTCCCTCTCAACTGTGCATCTGCAGTCATCAATGGCACAGCAAAAGTAGCTTCTTTGTTCTTCATAGTCAGCAATAGCACCGATCATGGGCCTCCACTAAGTTTCTGACAACAGCACAGACCAGGAACACAGACTCCTGCTTCAGTAGGACCATGGGCCCCAGACCTGGGCCCCCATGGCAGCGTGGGCTGGACAACACCATGGCCTCAAGTGGCAGCACAGGTCACTCAACTATGTATGGCCCCCTGCAGCAGCATAGCGCTCAGACATCAACATTGCTTAGGTCAGCAGAACAGACCACTGACATCTGCATGGCCTTTGGTTTTTGTTTTGTTTTGTTTTTAATGTTCCAATAAATGCTTACATACCATAGAATCCAAACTTTTTTTGTATAAGAATTTTTGCCTAGTATATGCCAGGTGTCCACCACCTCGATCACTTAAACAGGTCATGTGAACTTTTGGTTGACAATTTCTCCTACTTTCTACAGCCTCTGGCATTAAGTATATTTTTGTTATCAATGTAAGTATTCTTTTTCTAGGATATTCTTAAATATAGTCCTGGAGTATGTGGCCTTTGGGTCTTACTTTTATCACACACAACACTAGAAGTTGTTCCCCTTTTCACTTATGTCTTAATTGGGTCCACATTTTTGAAGAGTAGGATGCCATTATATTAACATTGCAAAATTTTCATTCTCAAATTGAGGTAAATTTGTGTTTTAACATTAGATGATTAGACATAAATCTGATTTACAAAAAGAACTGTTATGTATGGTGTTTTGTGTGGCCACAAGATTTGTTGTGTGTGTGATTAGAAAACATAGGAGTCAGGTTGATACTCTTATTAATATTTACTTTGATTTTTGAGATTAAAAAAGAGATTACATAATTACAACCTTTCTCCTTTCCTCCCTCCAAACACTTCCAATGTACCCACCTTTCTCTCTTTCAAATTCATGTCTTCCTTTTTCATTGATTGTTGTTGCATGAATATGTGTGTGTGCATATGTCCTGTTATATATTCTGTTCAGTTCTATATAATGTTACTCATATATAAATTTTTAGGTATGACAATGTAATGTTAGATACTAATTCATAGACTGTTCCCTGTAGAAAATTTTTGCTCCCAGTCTCAGAATTACTTAGTTGCCTGTAGTTCTACTTTTTCCATACAAGCTACTATATTTTATTAGTAGAGAAACCTCAACATGGAGGAATCAATAACTTGATTTGGCTTTCTTTTTTATTTTTTTAATTTATTCATACAGTAAAATTGACTTGTCTCATACAGTAAAATCTCCTCCCTCCTCTACCAGTCCTCCCCATACCTCCCCTCTCCCACAGATCCACTGTTTCTCCATTTCTCTTGGAAAAGTACAGACCTTCCAGTTATATCAACCAAACATGGCATAAGATGCAATAAGACTAGGCATAAACCATCATATCAAGACTGGACAAGGCAACCTAGTAGGAGGGAAAAGGTCCCACAAGCAGGCAAAAGAGTCCAAATTACCCCTACTCCCTTTGTTAGGGTTCAAACAAAAACCCCAGGCTAAACAACCACAGCATGTATGCAGAGGGCCTAGTGAAAACCCATGCAGGCTCCATGGTTATAGCTTCAGTCTCTGTGAGGCCCTATGAGCCTTCCTTAGTTAATTCTGTGGGCCATGTTCTTCTGGTGTCCTAAATCCTTCCTCCTCCTCTTCATTAGGGTTCCCCAAGTGGTGGATCTCTGTATCTGCTCCCATCATCCCATCAACAGGAAATCTCTCTGATAACAATTGGACTAAACGCTGATCTGTAAGTATAGCAAAATAACATTGTGTTTAGTTCTACCTTAGGTCTCTGAGCCATCCAGCTTCAGGATCCTTGCCATCTATGTAGCATAGGGCAGGAGCTATGCATCATGGCCTGGGCCTCAAGTTAGACCAGTCATTGTTTTGTAACTCCCACATGCTCTGAGCTACCATTGATTGCCCCCAGTGCATCTTGCAGGCAGGACAGGTTGTGGGTGGTAGCTTCTGTGGCTGGGTTCTTGTCCCAGTATCACCACTAGGAACCTAGTCTGGTTACAGGAGATGGCTGGTTCAGTCTCCATATGGACTGGGGACTGATGGAGACGGGATTAGGAGGGATCAGCTTAGGAAGGGACAAAAGGAGAGAGTATGGGGAGAGACAACTGGAATGGATGGTTATCTAGGGGGCAGTATAGAAACCTTGTACAATGGAAACTTCCTGGAACCTATGAAGGTGACCCTA